>SRMA01025888.1:16651-30784 GCA_007224835.1 Danionella cerebrum | reverse complement strand
GCCGTGACCGGACTTCGCGGCGCTCTGCATTCGGTCGATAAGACGCACCAACTTTTCCCCCTCAGTTTTGGGGAAGAAAAAGTGCGTCTTATGAGCCGAAAAATACAGTATGTTGTCTTTGTTGGGGACGGGTGGAATTTCTGGGTCCTGTACTTGTTACTTGATTTACAATCTTCTGTTATCTGATCATGCTTTGAACTAACACTCCTTTTGTGGGAAGCCCCCAAAGGCTTCCAGTGTATAAGAAACAAACAAAGAATATTTTAGTTTTTGATGAAAGACTGCAGCTTAGGACTTTAAACTTGGTCTGTTACTTGTATCTTATGATGTCTCCTAGTCTTCGATTCTGAGTCTTTCATTCCTAGCATATTTTAGTGCCATTCCCTCATAAAAACAAGCCTCAAGTTTCATTCAGAATCTTTCATGCATGTTTGTGTAATCATATATCCCTTTTTTGTGAGCTGAAAATAGTTCACTATTCCTAGCAACGCCCATAGTTCCTAGCACCGCCCACTGACCAATCAGATTAATCTTTAATGTAAAAGTACAGCTCATCTCTATGCTGAGTGGGCCGAACGTGGGTAAACGGCACATTTTGCAGAAGCCAAAAAATATGACATGATTTAAAGACAGTTTTTTTTTATTATTCAAAGACAGCTAGTATAGTGCGTTCAAATATTTATCATAAATGCTGTTAAAATGGGATAATATGACATTTTTAAAGTGATATGTTTCAGCTTTTCAGTTTGGCAAAGGACAATGAATGAAAATGTTCTGATTAGAGATTTTCTGTCTTTCTAAAGTGTTACATCTTGATGCAGTTCATTTACCGAATGCCAAAGGAGTGATCTGAGCTCTGCTTGAATCCTTGAGTTCTGGCTCATTTGAAAAGGCCCGACAGCACAAGGAGGAACGCCAGCAAGAAAAGCATTGCAGTAATCAAGTCAACATATGTCCAGAGGCTGAACTGGAAGATGAGCTCAATACTCTGTTAGGATTCTTTCTAATGTTGTGCAGGGCAAACGTGCATAATCGAGCTGTCTTGGTGATGTGGCCTTTGAATGTCAATTTACTAGTTCACTTACACAAACCAGCCTTGAATCACAAACATATTTTGCAAGTTTAAGGAAAGCATATCAGGCTTGCACGGTTTATTCCCAACTCTGCTTTGACAGATAAGCTGAAGGACTTTGCTCCAGGAGTATTGACCGAAAACTGACCAGTCAAGTTTATCTATAATCGTTGCTTTGTGCACTGATGTGCAAGTCCTTTTGGACGATGTTTTGGCCATCCTTAATTGATTTCCTCAAAGTTGGGCGCAGGGAAGTGCGCATTTAAGTTTTTTTTTCCATTGGGAACCCAGCTATTGAAAAACAACCTCCCTTTTCCACCAGATGTAGCACCAAAAATACAATTCAGAGAAGTATAATTGGTCATTTTTTAATCTGTGATAGATAACGAACGGTTTTTATGTTTTATTACCAAAGCCGAAATGTTGAGATAAGATCAAATTATCAAATGATAATTTGATCAAATGATTTGTACAAAAAAAAGAAAGACAAGGTGAAAACAATGTGAAAATATATATATAAAAAAGTCCAGTCAGAACCAAATTTCTGTGGCAGAACTTTGAAAAACACAGGCCTTATCACAGGTCTTGTACTTCCTTCTTTTCACCACTAGATGGCAATTGAGCATTTGCGCACATTTTATTTGAAATAAATTACAAATTATGGTTCATAACTCCAATATCATAAAATCTAATAACACTAATTATGTTTGAAATCAAAATTAAACAAAAGGTGTGTTGACAGAATGCATTTCCACTGTGTGCTTTACATCTCTGCATCTGACGCTTGTTACTGAAGCAGCTGACCATAAAAATCTGCGTCATAAAGCTTTTCGCACACTATTCTTGAGCTAAACATGAGGCAAAATGAAGATGTGCAAAAACCTAATGACTTTTATGTCACGTATTACTTTGCCAAAGTTCCTTGATCATTACACTAAAGAGATGTTTGTCCCTGTATTTAATGCTTTTAATGCTAACAAAGCTTCTCTGAAAAAGTGAACATCACGTCCTAAACCTGCATACTTGCATTTAAAAAAAAAATGCAGAGAATTCAGCAAAGTCGCACACCGCATGACAATCTCAATCTGTACGTGTCTTTACTGAAGAACCTGTCTTAACAATAGCTTATGAAAAGCAAGGACAAGCATTAGCATGCATATTCAGTGCGACCAAAACCCTGGACATCAGGGGAAAAGAGAAGACAAAATCAATGCCAGAAAAATACCCTGATAGCTGGCAACGGAGGTTTGGACTCAATGTGCTGCATTAAAAATGCATCACAAGGCAGCCCATTAAACTGTGTGGAAAAGAAATCACACTTTGGCCTTTTTCCAATCCCATTAACTCAGAGGTCTGGTTCAGAAGATGGTCTGGTAATTGACTAATAGTTAAAGGTAAATGGCAGGTAAATCACAGGGTCTAGGGATTAAATTGATGACGCAAGCCTTGTTTCTGCTGGTCTAGGGGGTTTGTTGATAAAACTATGTCGCAGATTGGTCCTTTTAGATGAAGAGAAGAATTAATTTGCATCCATTCAATTGAATTGTCTAAGCCATAACATTTATAAAATCTTGTTTATTAAGTGTTTTTGTGTTCTTCAGAGGAGAAATTGCATCTTTGTTTTGTACTTGGAAAAATAGAAGTAACAATGAGATCAAACTCAAGCAAAATCAAGTTATTATCTTAACATTTTTTAGGTAAAAGGTCCAAAAACGGTGTAGTTAGCAATAGACATTTAAACAGTGAAGTGCAGGTGGCAAACCATTATGATCTAAATACAGGTACAGATTCAAGAACATAGGAAATCATTACATGCTATAAGCTAAACCACAATAGATAAACTTTGAACACTGAATCAGTTTATGAGATTTACATGAGATGATTATTTCATGGTTTGGAGAGAACCTAATGGTCTTTATGAAGTTTCAATTAGTGAATGTGGGAAATGGCTTATCCAGCTGAGCCTTAACATTCTTATTTACTGCCCATTTTAGCTGCCATCTATTCCTGCTTCATTAGTCAAAAAAAAAATTCATTCATGGGGCCTTCAGTTTCTTAATATTTTTACTCAAATAAATATACAAGTACTTTAAAAAAATTACTGATCGTATGAATGAGTGGGTCATGAAATTGAGGCAGTGGATAAGCAAGAGCTGGAGAAAACACAAAATACTTTACTGAGTAAAAAAAAAAAAAAAAAAAACTCCACGAGGGGGAAAACCAAATTAAACTTAAACTGGCACTAGAAATAGAAAACAAACTCTAACTGAGTCAAAGAAAACAGAAAGAACTTCCTAAATGACAGACCAGGTACAGGACTAGAAAAGGCAGACTGATGATTCGGTCACACAATGTCCCTTGTTTGGGATAGCAACCAGCAAACCAGAAAGCGGAAACTCATGCCTAGGTGGTGCAATTCCGGATTCCGCTTCAAAAAAAAAATCTCAAAAATGTATTTAGAAAAAGTGTTTAAGATTTAAAACAGAAATCAAGTGTTGAGACCAAATTAAAAATTCATAAATTGCCCCAAAAGCAAATTTAAATCCCTCTTAACCTTACACACAGTTCTAAGCAGTTTTATTCCATTGTGCTTTGTTTTTGGTCAGAATTTTTAAAAACAAGCCATCTCACAGGTTGTATACTTCCAATGGTTATCCCTTTTTTCACCACTAGATGGCACTGATTTGAGGCCTGTAAAATGAAACTGAATTTTAATTTGAATTACAGCTTAAATTATGCCATAACTCTTGAAATGTGCATTTAAATCCAAAAATATCAAAATTCATAGCCTTTTTGGAACCTACACATTATGTATGAAATAAAAATTTAACAATAGGTAATTTGTGTCATGCCTACTTAATTCAAAACTGTGATGCTGTGATTGGCCCACACTGGTGCATGCAGAGACCTCTAAGGGTTAACAGAATCAGATCATCTCGTGACCTCTGACAAGTTCTCTACACCTTAAAACTTGAAGTGCCAAAATGATTCAAAAACAGAAAATGAACCCTTTAAAGCAAGTAAAGGAAATGTTTCTGTTAGGATTCAATGACCAAGGAGACCCAAATGCAGGCAGGTAAAAAACAAAGTGCTTAATGACCAGCCAAAAGGTTATAAAAAACACAAAATACTCTCAGGAATCAGGAAAAGGGAAGAGCAGAGGAGACTTCACGCCATACAAGAGTCCAAAACAAAAGACAATCTAGAGATATAAGGTACAAACGCAAACCTCACTCTCTGGGGAAAATTTGTCACATGCAACAGTCTGACCTCGCAAAGGGAGAGGAAAAGGAAAAAGAAGCCTTAAAAAGGGTAGAAAGACAACGAGGCACACCTGGGGAGATCTCAGAGTAATCAAGGAGCTAGAAGACGGAGAGAGAGAAACACCTGAAGAAAATGATTGATTAAGGCAAACTCAAGCAGAAAGAGCACTAACAGATTCAGGAACAGTTTCAGGCAGATGTATACATCTAAAAAAAAAAAGTATATGTCAGAGTTTTTCTCGCCTTTGTCATTACGCTCCTTTCCTTCTCGGTCTGCTCATCTCCCTCACACATGCTCTTTATTATGGGCTTGTTTGGGTTTCTATCCATGTTCAGCTTTTCTGTCTCTTGCTGCTGCAGTATTATAGTTCCAGATATGTCTAGACTGTTTGCTTAATCTACCTGCCAGGCCTTTTTTTATTTCCTCTGTTGCAACCGTTTCTTCAATCTGCAAACCCGGTCGCACAGGAGTCGCTGTAAGCTTTTTCTTCCTGTTTTGTATCATTAAAACTCTGAGCTGTAATTCAGTGCTCATTTTTTTAAGTATATTTTTTCAGTTGCTTCTTCTTCTTTTCCTTTCTGCTGTTCCCAGTTTAGGGATCGCCACAGAGAATCATCCATTTCCACCCCTTCCAACTCTGTCCTTAGTATCCTCTACTCTTGCACCAACTAACTTCATGTCCTCTTTCAGCACATCCATATATCTCGTCTTTGGCCGTCCTCTTGACCTCTTGCCTGGTATCTCCATCTCCAACATCCTTCTACCAATATAACCACTATCCCTCCTCTGTACATGTCCAAACCATCTCAACCTGGCCTCTCTGACTTTGTCTCCAAAACAACCAACCTGAGCTGTCCCTCTGATGTGCTCGTTCCTAATCTTGTCCATCCTCGTCACTCCTAAACTGAACCTCAACATCCTCATCTCTGCTACTTCCAGCTCTGCCTCTTGTCTCTTCTTTACTGCCACAGTCTCCAACCCATACATCATAGCTGGTCTCACTACTGTTCTGTACACCTTTCCTTTGATTCTTGCTGACACTCTTCTGTCACACAACACCCCTGACACTTTTCTCCATCCACTCCAACCTGCCTGCACTCGTCTCTTCACCTCTTTTCCACACTCCCCGTCACACTGGACTGTTGACCCCAAATACCTAAACTCCTGCACCTTCTTGACCTCAGCCCCCTGTAACCTCACTGTTCTATTTCCCTCTCTCTCGTTCAAACACATGTATTCTGTCTTACTGCGACTGACTTTCATTCCTCTTCTTTCTAGAGCTGACCTCCAACTTTCCAGGTGTTCCTTCACCTGCTCTCTGCTCTCACTACAGATCACAATGTCTGCAAACATCATTGTCCATGGAGATTCCTGCCTGACCTCATCTGTCAACCTGTCCTTCACCATAGCAAATAAGAAGGGACTCAAAGCTGATCCTTGATGTAGCCCCACCTCCACCTTGAACTCCTTTGTATATATATTTTTGTCTATATATTTTTTTCAGTTGCTATATCGATTTTAAAGTGGCTTGTGAGTCCTGAGATGAGAGCAATAACACCAACAAAATCTCAAATGCTTTTGTTTTTTTTCAAGTCCTCTTTAATCTTCCTGGTCTAATCACAAAGGTGACAACTTTTGGACTTAAATAAGCTTAAAGATTACTAAAAACCCATTCTTCACTGTAAACGCCATCTTTAGGCAGAGAGCATAATTGCATCAATATTTCCTCGACCCAGATGGAACGCTTGTGTGAATCTCAATTTGGAACGCTATGTATAGGTCTCATCAATGCTCAAAGACAAATAATTAAAATAAAGCTCACTTTCAAAGATTTTAAGCTATCCGACTGGAGATTTAATCTTGCACTTTTTGATGATTCAATATAAAAAACTGTTTCAGATCGTCAGAATTGCTGTAAAGAAGGGCTTGAAAACTAAATAAAATCCATATGGTTCATTCTGAACTGAATAATAAACAGTTTCTTTTACACTGTAAATATATTGTTGTTTTTTTCGGTTCAGCTGAAAAAAATAACAGTTCACTCCGGTTAATATTGTTTTTTTCCAATAAATGTGATGTATGTATATATATATATATATATATATATATATATATATATATATATATATATATATATGGTATATATATATATAAAGACTGCTAATTACGTGTGAAAGTTCGGGGAAAGCTGAACCTCGGGGAAAGCTGAGAGGATTCCAGAGCCTTCCAGAGATCGTAAAATGTTTGAGCCAGAGAGAATTTAGCCCAACCCAAACCCGAGCCAGTTTACTCTCTTATATATGAGCTCAAACCCAACCCGAGATAGAGATTATTTCAAATAAACTGAACGAACCAGAGACCGAAGAACCACTTCACCAAGTGCATATAATGCAGTAGAAACCATGGCTGAGTTGATTATAACCCGTTTATGCCATGTTCTCTTGCTAACGTAAACATAATAAAGTTATTAATAATCTGGGCTGAATACATGGCTGAAACGATGGAAGTTTCAGTAAACCCACAAAATGTGGCACACTGGAAAAATAGTGCCATGTTTAAGGGGGATTACCTGAACTGACTTCTCAGAAAGTACCTTTTTATACACGTCATGAATATGTAAATCAGTAACCAATAGGGAAATATCTGGGGAGAAGTTACAAAGTTTTCCTAAAGGAAATCTTCGCCAATTTCCACAATAAACCTGGCCTAGAAAATGAAGTTTGATTTTAATTAAATTTAGAAAATTTTTAACGAATATGAACAACATATTATTCAAAATAAAACAATGTCATGACCCCTTTAAGAGTTTAACATAGCAAACCTATTTCAGTAATCCTTAACGTGCTGTGCATGAATAGTGTTGATCCTGAATGTTGTCTATGATTGTATAACAGTCTTCCTGTTTGAACAATGACTGCATATTTATTGTATTTTTAACTTTTTCCATATTGCAAAGTTGAACAAATTTATCAAGCGCATATTTAAGCCCAGCTGTCTCCTGGATGAAATAAAGTTGGGCTCAGTCAATGTTGTACTGAACAAAGACTTTTACTATAGTATATTGTTTTTTCCAAGGGCATTGTAAACAGGACTTATTTGTGAAGACATATAATTAATGGCGTGTACATTTAACCTGCTTGAAGAAAACCAACCGTTCAGCTTTGAGCATTTGCTCTTGAGATAATGGACAAGCCTCGGCAAATAACAGAGGTCTTTCTGAGTGAATCTATTCAAGCAGGGCCATTAATGAGGTGCTACTAGGCTAGAGAATAATACATCTGCAAATTACATATTGATCATGTGTCCATGTGAATTTGATTGCTGACTCCAAATGTAATAATGCGTTTATTGTCAATATTCTTGGCAGTGTGAGTAAAAGATGCATGTCATCTGGCAGATGCCCTCAATAGATGTGGCAGATTAACATAATGAGCTTTTTCGATGTGACAGTATCAGTGCAAAGCAGTCATGAGCAAAACCATTAGTTATTAGCACAAATGGATTCGTTTTTTTTTTTTGTTGCTATGACATTTTTCACCCCGTAAACACATTTATTGTCTGTGTGACGTATTGAGAATTTTCTCAAAGTAGTTGATTGATAATATAAAAACAAAGGATGAAAATAGCAAATAAACCTGAACACAATCCATGGCTTAGACTAAATAGTAAAAAGCCAGTTTTCACAAAGTAAACGCCTACTTTTGACCTTAAGTATAGGGAAATATCAAACGTTTGGAGTCTCCAGCATCAGGTTGGCATACAAGGAAATGCATTTAGTTGCCCAGGTAACTTGATCTACCTGAATGTTCAGAGTTCATAGGTTATTTGATTAAGTCTTGCAACCAAGCATTTCATTAACATGTAATGTCAATTTTTGTAGGGAATATTTAAATATTTATTCCAGACAAGACAAGATTTGCTGTCCAAATATTCATTTAAAATTCAAGAAAACTTGGGTTGGAATCGGAAATTTTTTAACAAAAAAAATACTTTATGGCTTATTAATCACACCTTATATCAAACAATCAAAATAACATTTAAATGCACTAAAATGGCTTGAAATTTGACAAGCAACACTAAAAATATGGATACAAATACTATGAAAAACATCATTTGGGTGAGATGAACCAATACTAATTGTTTTTAATAAAGTGTTAAGAATAATTGTTATTGCTAAACATATAAAGACTTTTGACTCTTGTGCCTAAAAGTTACAGGATGGCACAGTTGGCGTTACGTTTTTTTTTTATTTTTTTTTATTTTATTAAATAAATGCCAATAACATATGTGAGATATTGTACATGTAGACTGAGCATGTACATGAAATAATAAAGAACAAAACCTAAAAAAAGAAAAAGAAAATAATAAAAATAAATAAATGAATAAATAAAGCTCATATTATCGGGTTCTTCTGCAGTTTGTAAAAGATTTACAGCGTTTATTATTTTCACAGCATCAAAGACACCTTCAAAAGTCACCTTCTTAAAGGTGACTGTTGGCATTACTTGTTGACAAATGTGTATTTTGTGACCATAATTATTTCTTGGCCAATGATGATGTGTGGCTAATAAACCGATTTAGACTCACGAGAGCGGTTCTCTTGGATTTATGTGCTGAATTGGGATTTCTGTTTCTGAGAAATCTTTTTTTCAACCCCTGCCAATTCAGGGAACTCTCATCTAACTATACAAAAAAAATCTATAAGCACTGAATTCCTCACACCTGCGTTCGATCTGTGATTAAAAAAAGAAGACCTTGTAAGTGTGCTTGCTTACGAAAGGTTTTATAAATCTGCGCACGAAACTTTTACCTTTCTGACGTACGTTTAGTTTTAGTCAGGATTCTATAATAAATAAGACCCCAAATTGGAACTATCAATTTTCAGTATAGTTAAGCTAAACAAACTAAACAATATTTTCTCTATTCTAAATTACATATTCATATCTTGATCTGACTCGATGTATACAGTTAGAACTTGTTAGGTGTCTAAGCACCCATTAGAGACACAGCCAACCACTAACCTCTCTTCAATGAACTCATCTGCAGACAATCACCCAGATGAACTTGTCAGCCAATCAGAGCTCACCCCCAAATCTCCAGTTAAAAGACTTCCCAGCTCGACCACTGTTGTCAGACCTACAGCTCACACCACCTGACTCTCCATGATTGCATTCTGCCTTCTTGGATCCCCTGTACTCCTCATCTACTCTCCGATTGACAACTCCATATTATCCTGAAACTTTCTGCTACTTCAACTTACTTGATACTCAGTTGAAGACCCCGCGGTACCGCTGTTCTCCCGGACTTTTGATTTAACGCTTTTGTAATAAAATTAAACAGAATCTACTCCTGTGCTTCTTTCCCTCCGTCCCAGTCAGTCTTAGTCGTGATTATTCTTGCCTTTTTACTAGCAAATACCTAGCATCAGAATGCCTTCTAGAGCTGGGGTTTTCTCTCATGCTAATTGTTCAGTTGTTTGCTCTTAGCAGAGTGTCACACTACACAAATTTCCAGATTGATTTCCAATGCATATTACAGCTTTGTAAATGCAATGTCACATTCAACAACAGTTCAGCCGGAGTGAACTTTGGCATGTGCAAATGCTCCACATGTTGCAACCCAAGCCATGATCTAAAAGAGGTCAAATGCACGAGCTCAAAATGAAGAAAATGTAAGTGTTTACCGGTTTGATATTGCTGTTTCACGAGTTTGATCTTGATTTTAATAAGCAGGTTTGGAGTGTAAGTGTTCATGTTGACTGTCAATAAGGACATGGAGTTGTGAGAGGAACACAGTTTTGAGCATATGTGTAGATGGGAAAAACAATGAAGGCAAGGAGACGGGTGGAGGATGGATGCTGTTCATTTGTCAAATCCTCTCAAAGAGAGCAGAGGTTAAGTAGGGCTTGGTGTGGCAGGGGCTGGCAATCAATTGGCTAATTACCTCTTAATCTCTTCTCAAAATGAGTTTGCTCAAACTTCTGAACTTAGCGTGTGCAGTTTAGCCAAGTTATATTTGAGTTATGTATGTTTTTAAATGACAGAGTTGTAGGAAGACCTAAATGGAAGATAAATGTATTTGAAACAAAAACTATACATGGATTTACAGATCAAAAAGAGGGACTGGGAACAAGCAATAAATGCTATTTTTCAGTGTTTTTACCAAGATTTTAAATAGTATAGCTTGAATTTGCAATAAGAAGTGTCACGACCGGGTTTCAAACCTGGGTCTCTGGTGTGGAGACTGGAGTGTGAACCACTGAGCCAAAGAGGCAGTTTTGTTGGACCCAAAGGAAAAACACTCCAAGAGGCAATCCTGGATACAAGGATTTATTAAAAAAAAAAAAAATCAACTTCAAGATTCTTCTCAATTTAAAAAATAGGGAATATATCCAAACACTCAACTCAGATTCTTCTCGGGATGAGGAATAAATATATTAAGTGTAACAAACCTAAATAAAACTCCACGAGGGGAGAAAACAAAAAGACTAAAAGTCAACAGGAGAAAATAAAAATCTCAAGAGACCAAGGAAATGCACAGCAAGTTCACTGAAGCTGACTCAAAAACCGAGTGAAGACCAAAGAAAAAGTGACAGCCTAAATATACAGGCTGTATCAAATCACAGGTGATACAAATAAAGTAAATTAGAACACACGAGGAAGAGCAGAGGGGAAACATGAGGACCTCTAGGGGAATGGAGACAAAGTGCAGATGGTGACAAGAATAGCATGTAGTAAACTTTTCCTAGTAATAAAATGTATTTATGAAGCAATTGTAATGTTTATATTTACATATAAAGTCCCAGGGACAGAAATGGCACCCATTCAGTGGAATATGGCTCTGAAATCAACAAAGCAGATTATGTTAGTCACAAACGTGTTGTCATAATGGAGTGTATGCCAACAAATCCAATTGGTATTCTTAGAAAGAACCCATATCTAGTAACTTTCCACTCCATTAAACTCCAGTTGGGAAGCATCCTTCTTTTGACCTGAGCAATTGTAAAGAGGCATCGCTTCAGGTTGGGTACAGTTGCACCACACAAGGTATGCTGCTGTCCCGTTACAATGATGAACGAGAGCCCAATCCTCTGATAATTGCTCACTCAGGGGTACAGGGAGGTCCATTAATCAAAATGAGAGTATGACTCTGGGCCTAACCTTTCCATGGCACACTTTTACCTAAACTGCTGTGACCCTGGGTAGGGCTGATGGGTCACCAGACAGATCCTGACACCAGGTTGACAAGGCTGTGCTGCCATCAAATCAAGCGACAGCTGCCAAAGCATCATTCCAGAGGAGAGTAGAAAATGATGAACGCGCTGTGTTGGCACAGCAGGAAAGGCTTGTTGTTCAGGTTTTTTGTAAACGGAAAGGAGAGCTGTTGTGGAGTGTGAGTGAAAGCGGGTGGTCCAGGAGCGATGAATGGGCCTTTCATGTGTGCTGAGGCTCTGATCGATTACTGCAATAGCGCATTGGAGCTGTCTGTCTGAAGAGGCTGTGAAATGTTACCATTAGCTGTAAACAAGACAACCAACTCAGAGATTGCTTTGACTCTGGGGCATATTCTAACAAGAGTAATCTCATTAAAGTGCTATTGTCATTGTCTTGTAATGAATGCTCTTGGGGCTCATACTTTATTCAACCATGAATACGTTTGTTTGTTTATTTGCACGTGTTTGGTTGTAGCAGAAGCCAGTGTTAAGAGTGTTCAGTCCAGCCCAACCATGGTCCCGTATAACGTAATTCGGGTGTTGAGGGATTGATGAAAGCTTGTCCTGTAGTGTGACTTTCAGTGCGTGTTTTGTAGTCTGTTAATCAAATTTCCTGGTGGTCCATTCGGTTGTAAGGATCAGTACAACTACTTTTCCGTATTAACACCAGCCAAATTAACTCCTGTTTTGCCACTCAGTCTCAGTGAAGAGCCTGTGGCCTGGTGGGAAAGTGGCGTCACATTTAGGGTAGCAGTTCTTTTGGAAGGAGTTGCTGTTGGGGGGTGTTTTGGTACCATTCTTTAATAATGGCTGTGTTTTTATGAGTAAGCCCACTCCCTGAAGGAGTTCAACCATGTAGTGTAGCATCATTTGAGTATTAAGTGTAATATTAAACTGAGAGTATAATTGTGCATTTCTTTTATTACTTGAATTTAATCAACAATATACTTTTATAGACTTGTGAACAGTGAACCCTCGTTTATTATGGTAGATAGGTTCCAGAACTGGCCGCGATGGCTGAAAATCCGAAAAAGCTGAAAAAATTACATTATTTATTTAACAGGTATTCAGTGTTCAGACTTTTAAAACCCTCGATTTACATAGTACTGTTAACAAACCACCCTTTACAGTGATGTACAGATATCTACAATACGTACATACAGTACACCGGCACAAATGATAAGCAATAAAAAAGTAAGTGAACATTAAAAAAGAAAGATTGTTATGGTGCACTATATTTTTTCTCTTATAATATACATACGTAATGAAAACAATCCGCGATAGTTGAACCGCGGCGTAGCGAGGGTTCACTGTACACCATTCAAGGAGGAGAACGACTCACGTCGCACTTGTGGGTCACCCAAAAGGCCAGAGGCAAATAGAACTACGCCCCAGCTAATTTGCATTTTTAAGAACATATATAAGACAATGTCACAAGGGAGGGCACATGAGACAACGGAAGCATAACGTTGCTTTGCTGTTGTGTTATGCAGTTAGAACACCCAGATATATCTGTAATGTGTTATTCATGAATTCTTAGAAAATATTTGGACTTCAAGCCCTTAAAAAAAGAAGCATGACACAGGACTGATGGTAGCACTCACCTTTTCTTCCCCAGACAAGCCTTTTTCCAGATGAGGAAAGGGGTTTCATCTGGGAATATAACTTTGCTCCAGTCCTCAGCAGTCCATTCACCATGTTTTGCAGAAGATCTATCTGTGTGTGTTTTTTTTTTGGAGAGAAGTGGCTTCTTTGCTGCCCTTCTTGACACCAGACCATTTTCCGTGCAGATGTGCTCACACCTGCCTGCTGCCATTCCTGAGCAAGCCCTGCACAGCTGAACCAGCGAGATGCCCTAAAGCCTTCTTAACAAGAACTGAAACTCTTTCCTTGAAGTTTTTGATTTTTTGTTGATTTAGGTTGATCTTAGTAGCCACAATATTCTTCCTGTGAAGCTATTTTTATGCAGCACAATGATGGCTGGACGCGTTTCTTTGCTGGTCACCATGGCTAACAATGGCAGAACAATGATTTCCAGCGTCACCCTCCTTTTAACATGCCATTCTAACCAAATCAGCCCGACAATTCTAACCCATCTCTCTGCTCGTCAACATTCGCACCGGACAGCAATGAAATGCAGTGGAAAGTTTTGTTCAGGATTAAGTTAATTTTCATAGCAAAGAATTCATCTAACCACTCTTCATAACATTTAGCAACTTTTCCCATTTTCTAGATTTATGTAATTCTCAAAACTTTTGGCTACAAATGTAGGCTTCAAAACGTTATTATTTTTTTAAGAGTTATTTTAATTTGCAAGGAAATTCAAAATAAATGCAAGTCTTTCGGTTTCGTTTTACAGACCCCAAATCTGTGCCATAAGTGCCATCTAGTGGTGAAAAGAAGGGATGACCCATGAAATTACAAGACCTGTAATTTGGGCTTGTGTTTTTCAAATAAAGCGCAACAAAAAGTGGTTGGAACAGTGTATATGTTTTAGAAGAGGTTCACCTGGTTGTTGATACAATTTTCACATTGTTTTGACCTTGTCTTTGCTTTTTGGCGGATTTCTAAATTTTTATTTTGT
>SRMA01025888.1:0-13298 GCA_007224835.1 Danionella cerebrum | reverse complement strand
AATATTCCTAACAGAAACAATAGGGTTCTTGCACCTCCGGTGCTCGAGCCCGTTGGGCCCGAGCTCCTTCGGTGCTCGAGCCCTAATAATAAGAATAATAATAATAATAATCCTAACAGAAACAATAGGGTTCTTGCACCTACGGTGCTCGAGCCCTAATAATAATAATAATAATAATAATAATAATAATAATAATCCTAACAGAAACAATAGGGTTCTTTCACCTACGGTGCTCGAGCCGTTGGGCCCGAGCTCCTTCGGTGCTCGAGCCCTAATAATAATCCTAACAGAAACAATAGGGTTCTTGCACCTACGGTGCTCGAGCCCTAATAATAATAATAATAAGAATAATAATCCTAACAGAAACAATAGGGTTCTTGCACCTACGGTGCTCGAGCCCGTTGGGCCCGAGCTCCTTCGGTGCTCGAGCCCTAAAGATAGCCTAACAAGACAATAAGTTAACATAACATAACAAACACAAAGATAGCATAACATGACAATAAGTTAACATAACATAACAAACACAAAGATAGCATAACATGACAATAAGTTAACATAACAAACATAAAGATAGCATAACATGACAATAAGTTAACATAACATAACACACATGAAGATAGCATAACATGACAATAAGTTAACATAACAAACATAAAGATAGCATAACATGACAATAAGTTAACATAACATAACAAACATAAAGATAGCAAAACATGACAATAAGTTGACATAACATAACAAACATAAAGATAGCATAACATGACAATAAGTTAACATAACATAACAAACATAAAGATAGCATAACATGACAATAAGTTAACATAACATAACAAACATAAATATAGCATAACATGCCAATAAGTTAACATAACATAACAAACACAAAGACAGCATAATATGACAATAAGTTAACATAACAAACATAAAGATAGCATAACATGACAATAAGTTAACATAACATAACAAACACAAAGATAGCATAACATGACAATAAGTTAACATAACAAACATAAAGATAGCATGGCATACTATAGCATGGCATACTATAAGATGACGTAGCATAACATAAACATAAAGATAGCAAAGCATAACAGACATAAAGATGGCATAACATTACATAACATGGCAAACCATGATATGAAATAAGATAACATAACATAACTTTACAAATATAAAGATAGCAAAGCACAAAATAGCAAACCTAGAGATAGCATAAAACGACTTAATTGTAGGGTAACACCAGCGAGCGAGTCAAGAGTCACACATTGATGACGGACGAGCATTGCTGGGAGATGGAGTTCTTTTAAGTGCTGAAAATGAGGTAAGTGACTGTGATGAGGTAAGTGAGTATGAACAGGGAGTATGGGGAGTTTATTATTAGTCTCTGGATGCTAGAGAACAGGATCTTATGTTGTTTATGTCTTGGCTAAAACAAAGCAGGTTCTTATGTAAAATTTGTCACTGTTAAAGCAATGAAAGAAAATGATATCAAGCATTGCCACAAAAAAAACAGTTTTATGGGTAATGTTTTAGAGGAAATTATAAAGTAGTTATTACTGATAGACAGTTGGTTCAATTCCCACAAATCCATGCTTTTTTTTTTTGATGTTACATTAATTGACAGATCGTTTCTTTTCTGCAGGCAATCAAATGCAGAAATTCCTTTTCATCCCTGTTGCATAAGATTGAAAGATTCATATTTTTCAGCTCATTAACTCAAGAGCTATATGCCGTTTATGAACAAATGCCCTCCCATTTTAATTGTAATCTAGACATTCCGCATTTGATTAATAATATGTGAAGTGTTTGGCTCCGAAACACTGTACATCCATAAATGTTAAATTAAGAAAGAAAATGTGCTTTCTCCCCAACAAAGTATTTGCATGAAAACTATTTCTGTTTCAAACAGCAAAAGATCATAACAAATCTCAAATAGAATAAAGTTCACTTTTAAAAAATGTATTAAAAAGACAATGTTTATTTTTCCATAAAATGCTATAGATAATCAATAAAATCTTTCCATCACTATAGTCATTAAAAAAATACCTAGTGTTGCACAGAAAGTTGCTTCATAGACAGTTCGCCAAAGTTTTTCTCTTTTGTGAGCTGCAGGAAATCTCTGGTATCTCCTGAGTTTCTCATCTTTTTATTGAGTAATGTTTTTTTCTGCATATGTCGATTCAATTTTTATGCATTTTTTTTATCTGGTTCTGCAAATGACAGAAAAATGTGTGGTATTGTGGGTAACGGAGTCATAATACAGAGATTACTTAAAGATCACACATATACGACAGTGTATTGATTCAGAGTCAGATATTTTTATTAGAATTATTACTACCACCCCACTACATTCATTTAGTTATCGTCTACATCTTCAGAGGGAACTGTAGCCTCTACATTTCTATAGTTAATTTCCATTCATAAATTTGGACTTGGATTTTGGTAGGAAACGCACACAATTACTGGGAGAACATGCAAGCTTTGTTAGACCCCCACATGGGAATCATACAAGCAATTTTCTTACTGGAATCAGAATTTTCAGAACATTTTTATACAAATTACAATTTTATTGCATCCGAATTAAATACTGACATTATACATTGAAATCAATGCAAGTGAATGATAAATTGGCATTTGAGAATTGCTGAGTTTAAACTCAGAAATGTGCAGCATTACAATTTCAGGTAGTCGGTTGCCTTAGCAACAAGACAGTTTTGCTACCAAATTGATGCACTTTTTATTTCCACCCTAAAACCGTGAGATATGAAACTGTAGAGACACACTGAGAATCAACAGGGCCTTGAATATAGTAGAAGAGAATTCACCCTTGAGGGAGAGAGCGCTGTGTTTGTTTTGTGAGCTACTGCCTGATTTGGGAATGTTTGGAAGCATAAGTGCATTTGGTCAGAAAAAATGTTACACAACTTCAAAAATATCAAGTAACATGTTACGGCATGAGATGAACAGAGTTTGACTATCCTAAAGACACTGTGCACGGTGCACCAAGGGTCTGCACCAGGAGTTGATGGTGATGAAAAACAGTGCTTTGTGTCACACATAAACAAAAAAAAATAAATAATAAAAAATAAAAAATATGCAAAAAAAAGTACTTATAGTGGCTAAGAAAAAGGGACAAGTGTGGTGGCCCATTGGTGCAAAACACGACACAAATTAACTTTACGTAGACAACGCTACTGATAATCAAAAGGGTAACTGCAAATAAAAAAAAAACGGCAAATAAATAAAACACAAAATATTTTACAGAAATGTAAACAACAGAACTGAGTCTGGTGGCATTGTGAGTAGCACTGTGGCCTTTCAGTTAGAAGGTTGCCGATTAGAAGCAGATGAGGAGATGCAGAACCCATTAGAGACACGACAAAGAATTACAAGAGATCAGAAAGCGATCATGGAGAGTCAGGAGGTGTGAACCGGGGATATGGCATATGAGAAGTCAGAATCTGAACAGCTGAGAACAGGACACTGATTGGGTGAAGTGGAATCAAGGAAATTAGAAACAGTGCATGTGTGGTGCATGATAGAGTAAGTGATTGGAACTGAGAAGGAGAAAGGATTTGCAACAGATGTACATTAACTATAACAGAAACTGCACAAAATAAATATACAGGTCTTATTTCAAACTAAAAGATTGTGTGTTTTTGTTTTGTTTTCACCTTTTTCACCATTTCGCTTCTGATTCAAAGTCCCGCTGATATCTATGTGTGTCCACATGTCTGATGGGGGAGCAACGATCGGTCCATGCTGCTTGAATAGCATTAGATCTATTAGCTGTGTCAGTGAATAAGGCCTACTGTACAGCATCACCCCCTCTAATGGCAGCAAATTACTGTCCCGCTGTCCGAAATGAGCTCTAATCACACACAGCTCTCAGAGGGGAATGAGTTCACGAACACCTGCTGCAAAAACTGCCCTTTGATTTCCACAGAAGACCTTTCACACAAAACTGACATCAGATCTGACTCAGTAGTGATGTCAAGGGTGCTCTGTGGAGGACTGGGAAAATACAGAATCTGTGACCTTAATGAAATACTGATGTCACACCAGTAAACATTGTGAATAATATCTACGTAAATGATACATGAGACTTTCGTTTCATTTTAAAGTATTTCTCGTTTCTAGTTTCCTAGAATAAAACTCTTGGAAATTGATTCGCTAGGCAAAATTGATTCACCAAATGATTTAGTTTATTCCTGAATTCAAAATGTCATATCAACCCAGTTCTTGGTTTCATCATGCTTAAAAATGTTTAAAATGTTTAATACATAGGTTTCACAAGAAAAATTCCAAGATATGAAAATCACCAACAGTTCTGCTCTATTGTCGGCTTGTTAAGTCTGACGTCGTGCTGCACTTGCGGATCCTGGCGCTCCACTCTCCTAATGCAGACAGTGCTAAAGGGGCTGATACGCTTTAAAACTGTTTTAAATCAAGCGAAACATAAGGTAAAAATGACCAATAATGTGCTTTATCAATGTTAGAGTCAAGGTGTCATAAAAGAAATAACGTTTATAACGTGGAAAGGGCTGTTCTGTAGCGCAAGTTAGAGAAATAGTCACGCGTTCTCTCTCTTCTCACATGCTCGGTACTGTTTACGCTTGTGCTTGAAACCGTGTTGGTGTTCGTGATTCGTGAAATATCTCGAGAAAGTTAACTTTCATACGTAGTGCCGTAATGTTTTCTGCCAATCCGTTCCACCTCCTCCGACACATCAAGGTAAGGTTTCACATTTGTGTATGTATTATGTATTTTGCATGTTTTATTCAGTTTTATTATCATTTATTACATTAACAATGTGTATATCTAAGGATTGAAGAAAGTTACTTGATTTTTCTCTGGTTTTCCATCTACTTAAACTGTTGTTTCTGAGAGCCGTTGCACTGATCCCGTAATCGGTATGTAAACTTTTTTATAACTAATTTTTGAAAAACCTTAGAATTGACAATCTAGCTGAGTGAATATTCTACAGTCGCAAAATGGACATTCAAAGGCATCAAACACTAAAATGAAAGCAGGCAACCTCAACTCTTCCTTTTAAATTTATTAGTAGAAATTAATCTTCATCCTACCAGTGGAGTAGGAAGTAAACTGAACTATTTTTTTCTGGTTCTGGGTTAACAACTTTCAACATTTCAGTTCAGGAATTATTAATGACTATATTATGTTTAGGTTGGTGAGTGACTTAAACGGGACAATCATGGCTAAGTTAACCCTTTGTGTCAGGTGGTTCTTTGCCTTCCCCTTGAACAGCAAGTGGCCATTGATAATACATATTATATATTTTACCTGCATGTGTATTGTATCTCTGTAGACATTGTGCTTTTTTTCAAACAGTTTGCAGTCGTTGCAAACCTAGATTGATAAACAATAAACCTTTGAAAACTAAATCCGGATAGTTTCATCAGGTTCACAAACCAAATTAGCCAGAGATCAGTGATCATGATTAAAGGATCCAGCCTCTGCAAGATCATCTCAGATGTATTAAAGGATTATCCCACTATTCAGAGGCAAATCCACAAGGGTTTTCATCAAGGATCTTCATTTATTTTTCAACTGAAGAAAGAAAAAAGAGACAGGAATATGAGGAGTGGCATGGTTCTATGAACATTTCAGGAAATATTCATTCTAGAGTGACACTTGCAATCGAAACAGACTGGATGCCTTGATTCACTGCTGTAAAATAGATGTGTTAGGAAAGTATACTGGTTCAATAATATCATGTTTTTACCCTATAAATAAGATTAGAAAGTTTTGTGAATTCAAAAAGTAGTTCATCTCCTACTGATTTGCCAACAAAGATTGTATCAGTCTTTACATGTACATGTCATTTTGGGAGGAGTTATCAGGACTCACAGATGTAACAGGCTTATTAACATTCCACTAACCCTGATCAACCAGAGAACCCCTGACGTCATCCAAGCTGACTGTCTCTTTCTCCACGATCGACACTAGCAAACTAGCAAACCTACTCTCCAGTCAAACCACCAATCTCTGCACCTTCTGGCTGCTGATCTCGCCGCTACTGGTACCTCTGGATCCCACCAAGCAGCCCTCTCTTTTAAACGGACTTCTAAAAAAAGTGCTTCATTTGAGTCATCAAAAAGCCCACTCATGTGACCTCTCCAATCTTGTGGCTCAAGATGCATCACATTATGTGATATCACAGGTCAAAGTTCCTACGGGCTGAACTTTCTGTCAGAAATCCATAGTTGCAGCGAGTGGGCCGGAACTTGCTGTTTTACCTTGTTGGATGCGACTCAAGTCAATGGGACTTTTCCCATGGGACAATTTCATAGTCTGGTCATGGCTTTAAGCCTTCTCTGTCCTAGCTCCTTTGTGGGGTTTAGGCCACGCATCTGGTTCTAGACAGCCTGCTTTATGTTTGAATTTGCTAATCACGCTCATGATACTAGGCAGGTCCAGGTAATTAACATGTTGGAATAACAAGTTTCAGGAGAAGTTATCAGGTTTCTATGGCTAAGTTTATTTTGCAGGTGTGAATACTCAATTCAGATTTTTTTATATGCTCGTTCATGTTACTTGTAATTATGTTGGCTTGCAGAGCCAACATATTGATATTGCACTTAAACTTATTCTTATTATGTTGGCTTGCATGCCAACATATTGTTATCTCTCTTAAACTTATTATGTTGGCTTGCTTGCAAAGCCAGCATATTGATAATGCACTTAAACTTATTATGTTGGCTTGCAGAGCCAACATATTGTTATCTCTCTTAAACTTATTATTATGTTGGCTTTCAGAGCCAACATATTGTTATCTCTCTTAAACTTCTTCTTCTTCTTCTTCTTCTTCGCTTTTCCTACGTCAAAATTTTACGACGCTTCTCCTCCTAGCCCGTTCGAGCTACAGCCACGAAACTTTCCACAGTCGTCCAAGCTGTTCCCACTCGAGTTGCTATGTCTTTTCGGACCGATTTGACCAGCGGTTTCCGTAAAAATCGCGAATTTCGGCCCAAAAATCGCCCAAGTTATTCCCTATGGGGGCCCTAGAGTGGTGATGTCATCGCTCACTCTAACTTTGAGCAAGCTCAGTCTTGTTGATACTTGCACTGTTTTCTCAACAAAAAATTAACCTTTACACACACATTTTATATCTAAATGGTAGAGATTTTTGTCCTCTTTCAGTTAGTGCTGTTTTCATTTTTAAAAAACACACGGTTTTTACTCCAGGTGGCCTAAACCACAACGAGTGCACATAATTGCTCCATTCACCTCCATTCAAAATTCTGGTGGATTCTGTTTAAAATCTCAATCGCAGGCTATTTTTAACTTGCCATAAATCATTCACACTTTATCACAGCTTCACAAAATTTACACCATTCTCTTCCTTAAAATCTTGGGGTTCTAACAGTAAAAGAAATATTTCAATAACTCTGGTCATTCTTTCGTAATCCTTATTTGTTTGGGGGTATGGATTTCTCTGAAATGAGCAGTTGCACAGAATCAAATGAAGGCTATTTGTAGCTCGCCATAATTTTTTTGTTTCTAATCACACCTTCACAAAAATTACAGCATTCTCTTCGTTAGGGTCTTCTGCTTCTTACAAAGAAAGAATCATTTCGGTATGTCTTACGGTTCTTCTATAATCTTTATTTGTTTGAGGCATGGAAATCGGATTTTCTCCAGCAGATTTGCCATCGTTTAAAAATCTGACAGTTGAGTCAGCTGACTCGTTTGAAAATCTGGCAGTTGATAACTTCAGGTGCAAGCTGATTTCAAATAAGTAGGTCAAAGGTGTCTCATTGACTTTCAATGGCCCATTGAAATGAATGGAGCATGAACCCCATAGATCCTAATGTAAAAGAGCTTCTGTAATTGATTGACACTAGAAAGTCATACAAGCATTAAGGAAGCAAATTACTTATCCAGCCCATCATTGCTTGTGAATTAACATAAATTAATTAAGCCACACCCACTTTTTTGACAAATTTCAATGTCAAATATCTTCTAAACGGAACACAGTAGAGACATGGGGGTTGCTTTATATTATTCTAAATGAAAAGTAGATTACAACATGATGTCACTAACTCCTCCATAACAACCCAATTGTTTACCATAGCAACTATATAGCCACATCTCTATCTTAGCTTAGGAAAATGCTAGAGACTTGGGGGCTGGTAAGCTTCACCCATACTGACAGCCGAAACATTATATTATGTTAATGACACCTCTATAGCAACCAGACCGGTTACCATAGCAACCAATATGGCATGTCTCTATCTCAGCTCAGGAAAATCATAGAGAGGTGGAGGTTGCTGTATTTTACCCGTATAGATATTGGGAGCAATATATTAGGTCAGCTACCCCTCCATAGCAACCAAACTGGTTACCATAGCAACCAATATGTCGCAGCTCTATCTCAGCTTTGGAAAGTCATAGAGACATGGGGGTTGATGTATTGACATGGGGAACAATGTGTTAGGTCACTGACCCCTCCATAGCAACCAGACTGGTTACCATAGCAATCAATTTTGCATGTACCTATCTCAGCTCAGGAAAATCATAGAGACATGGGGGTTGCTGTAATTTACTCGTATTCATATGGGGAACAATATTAGGTCAGCGACCCCTCCATAGCAACCACACTATTACCATAGCAACCAATATGGCGTATCTCTATCTCAGCTTACGAAAGTCATAGAGACATGGGGGTTGGTGTATTTTACTCGTGTTGACATGGGGAACAATATGTTAGGTCACTGACCCCTCCATAGCAACCAGACTGGTTACCATAGCAACCAATTTTGCATGTACCTTTCTCAGCTTATGAGAATCATAGAGACATGAGGGTTGGATTATGTTATTGTTGCGGAATTGACAACATTTAAAAAAAAGGTATTAACGGCACCAACGCAAGCCAACATCGAAGTTTGCGTGCAAACTTTAAAATCTAGTTATTCTTCTTCTTCTTCTCTTTTCCTACGTCAAAATTTTACGACGCTTCTCCTCCTAGCCCGTTCGAGCTACAGCCACGAAACTTTCCACGGTCGTCCAAGCTGTTCCCACTCGAGTTGCTATGTCTTTTCGAAACGATTTGACCAGCGGTTTCCGTAAAAATCGCGAATTTCGGCCCAAAAAATCGCCCAATTCATTCCCTATGGGAGCCCTAGAGTGGTGATGTCATCGCTCACTCTAACTTTGAGCAAGCTCAGTCTTGTTGCTACTTGCACTGTTTTCTCAACTAAAAATTAACCTTTACACACACATTTTATACCTAAATGGTAGAGATTTTTGTCCTCTTTCAGTTGGTGCTGTTTTCATTTTTAAAAAACACACGGTTTTTACTCCAGGTGGCCTAAACCACAAGGAGTGCACATAATTGCTCCATTCACCTCCATTCAAAAATCCTGGTGGATTCTGTTCAAAATCTCAATCGCAGGCTATTTATAACTCGCCATAAATCATTCAAACTTTATCACAGCTTCACAAAACTTACACCATTTTCTTCCTTAAAATCTTGTGATTCTAACAGTAAAGGAAATATTTTAATGTGTCTTGTCCTTCTTTCGTAATCCTTATTTGTTTGGAGGTATGGATTTCTCAGAAATGAGCAGTTGCACAGAATCAAATGAAGGCTTTTTCTAGCTCGCCATAAATTTTTTATTTCTAATCAAACCTTCACAAAATTTACAGCATTCTCTTCGTTAGGGTCTTCTGCTTCTGACAAAAAAAGAATCATTTCGATATGTCTTACGGTTCTTCTATAATCTTTATTTGTTTGAGGCATGGAAATCGGATTTTCTCCAGCAGATTTGCCATCATTTCAAAATCTGGCAGTTGAATTTCCAGCTGCAGCTGACTCATTTAAAAATCTGGCAGTTGATAACTCCAGGTGCAAGCTGATTTCAAATAAGTAGGTCAAAGGTGTCTCATTGACTTTCAATGGCCCATTGAAATGAATGGAGCATGAACCCCATAGATCCTAATGTAAAAGAGCTTCTGTAATTGATTGACACTGGAAAGTCATACAAGCATTAAGGAAGCAAATTACTTATCCAGCCCATCATTGCTTGTGAATTAACATAAATTAATTAAGCCACACCCACTTTTTGACATAACTTTCAATGTCAAATATCTTCTAAACGGAACACAGTAGAGACATGGGGGTTGCTTTATATTATTCTAAATGAAAGTAGATTACAACATGATGTCACTAACTCCTCCATAGCAACCAAATTGTTTACCATAGCAACTATATAGCCCCATCGCTATCTTAGCTTAGGAAAATGCTAGAGACTTGGGGGCTGGTAAGCTTCACCCATACTGACAGCTGAAACATATTATGTTAATGACACCTCCATAGCAACCAGACTGGTTACCATAGCAACCAATATGGCATGTCTCTATCTCAGCTTAGGAAAATCATAGAGAGATGGGGTTTGCTGTATTTTACCCGTATAGATATGGGGAGCAATATATTAGGTCAGCGACCCCTCCATAGCAACCAAACTGGTTACCATAGCAACCAATATGGCGCCGCTCTCTCTCAGCTTTGGAAAGTCATAGAGACATGGGGGTTGATGTATTGACATGGGGGGCAATGTGTTAGGTCACTGACCCCTCCATAGCAACCAGACTGGTTACCATAGCAACCAATTTGCATGTACCTATCTCAGCTCAGGAAAATCATAGAGACATGGGGGTTGCTGTAATTTACTCGTATTCATATGGGGAACAATATATTAGGTCAGCGACCCTCCATAGCAACCACACTGTTACCATAGCAACCAATATGGCGTATCTCTATCTCAGCTTACGAAAGTCATAGAGACATGGGGGTTGGTGTATTTTACTCGTGTTGACATGGGGAACAATATGTTAGGTTACTGACCCCTCCATAGCAACCAGACTTGTTACCATAGCAACCAATATTGCATGTACCTATCTCAGCTTATGAGAATCATAGAGACATGGGGGTTGGATTATGTTATTGTTGCGGAATTGACAACATTTAAAAAAATAGGTATTAACGGTACCAACGCAAGCCAACATCGAAGTTTGCGTGCAAACTTTAAAATCTAGTTAACATTTGTGTTCCTGGGAGTGAATTTAAACCAGCCAAAAATTGCTCGTTTTTCACATGAGAACTTGTGGAACAATAAACTTGCTCGGGAAAGTCTGTGTAAGCAAATTACGGTAATTAGTTGTGATGTCATGGCATCAAAAATCCAGCACAGAGCTTTGTTGGTGTGCATTTTCTAGTAGTGTATTTGTATCTTTAATGTGTTATGAGTGTGCTAACGAAACGATATACAAAGTTAATGGATTTTAAGTGCAATACTTTCTTTTTCAGTTTTACTCTGCAAGCACAGTTCATCTGGCTTAAAGTGAAACAATGCAAAGATGAAAAATCTTTTTTTTTTTTTTTTCTGTTTTAAGATACCGGTATATCTAGTTTAGACTCGACTTTAAAATGACTTAAATTGTCCTAGAAAAGAAAATTATTATTTGGATCATTTATTTGCTTGAATTAAGAAACTTTGTAAAACATGCTTTTGATATTGCCACTTAACTTTAAAAAAAAAAAAACTTGCAGTAAATCAGAACGTAAAAAGCAGACTTTCATAAGAGAGTCAATTTCTTAAACACCCCTCTCAGAACAAGAAAAAAAATACTTTGATGATGTGGTCAATCGTCTTTGATGGAGAAAAATATCTGACAACAGGGTAAGGAAATTTGATTTGGTAATTATTGAAACAAGAATAAAATGCTTGTGAAAAGCAATCGTAAAACAAGGAAGTTGTTTTGAGTTTTAGGTTCCCATGTAGGTCAATGATCAATTTCAAACATTCTTGTTTCAAATGAGTTTTATTAAATTTGTTCAATCAGTATAACTTTGAATAGAGAAAGCTGTAAAATTAAGCAGGATTTTCTAGTTTCAAGTCTATTTTAAAGACTAGTTTTAAGCACAAATGCCCTAGTTTTAATCCTGTTTTTCCTAAGTAGTTTTATTATAAAGAGATTTGGTGCTTATAAGAAATAAAATCTGATTAGTCTTAACTGCATGTTGTAACTTAAAATTCAATCATATTGCTTGTTCCTACTTACGAAGTGTAAACATTTTTAAGTTTTGTAGTTCTTCTAAAGTCACGCAGACCTGTGCTATGGTGAATTGTGTGCTCGACACTAGCTGTGTTTCAATCCACCAAAAAAAGCTCTGGATGGAAACCCCAAGATACGCACAACTGAGTAGGATGAACTTCTCGTAACTACAATAGAAACTCACTTTACTGGATAAATACACGTTTATATAAACCAATGCCAAAGAATCCCAGAACTGTCTTGACCAGCTGCTTTCCTGAAGATCGGCTTCCAAAAGGAGCAAATCAAGGTCAATTGTTTTTGTCCTCCATATGAACATATATCTGGCTGCTGACCTCTTAATCAGCACAAAGTTTTAAGGAATAAAAATAATTTTTCAACTGCTTTTGAGATCTCGATTGCAGATATTTGACCTGTGTTTGCAAGAAAGTGCTAAAAGACCATTGAAACCACTTACAAAGTTACTTGACTAATTTCGATACTCTTTTGTTCTGTAGTTCCTAAAATATGTGCATTTTACACACTTGTACAATAATGTTTTTCAAGAATGTTGGTCGTAATCAAACTGCCGTCTGTGTTGAATTGAAATTTTAAAACCTTTGTATTGTTCATGGAATGGCAAAATACAGTATATGGACATTCATGACTTCTTTAATACATGTATGCATTTGAACACTGTTTTTGATTTACACTCTATGAAGAGCTTTGTAACTTTGAGTGTGTAGGACGTATCACGCATGAGCCCATTTAAATCTGTATAATAATTTGCATATGTCTGTTTGATTTAGCCATGCCCACTCCACCGTCACCTTGCAAAAGTCCATACGTGGCTTGCCAGGGGACATCACTGTGCATCCTCCAGCGCTATCTGTGTGACGGGAGAAAAGACTGCCCTGATGGCTCTGATGAGAGGCCGTGCCTACGTAACTGCCCATACCGCAGTAAACGACTCGATGCTTCTTTTGATTAACAGCTTAGATAACTCAGATTTATTTACACTTTCTCCTCTTCTGCAAGGTGACTTCATGTGTAAAGACCGGACAAAATGCATTGATCGGAAGATGGTTTGCGATGGGCGATTTCATTGCATTGACCAATCGGATGAGATGGATTGTCCTACTTCTGCTCCTGCCACTTCACCCAAATCCTCCCTTAAGTGTCGTGTGGGCTCTAAACCTTGCAAGGACGGACGGGATTGTGTGCTCTTCAGTCATTTG
>SRMA01025887.1:624349-754270 GCA_007224835.1 Danionella cerebrum | reverse complement strand
CATGCCAATGGAGATTTTGAGGCCTATATTTGGACCCTGACTTGCTGCAGGGGGCACCTTCTTTGCGAGACACTTCCTTCTTCCTTCTTTCATTAGACTTTGCTATAGACTTTTTCATCTCATACCTTCTCTGCAGGTCGATAGCTTCATGAAAATATTGAATGCTTGTGTCTCTGTAGCCTTACTTCAAGCATTATTTCAGTTGACTTTCCCCAGTAAAAAAAAACCCTGCATATCCAAGGAGTCACAAATTCCACAGCATAACTGATGTTGGAGAAGCTGGTCGACAAATTGACCACCAACCCACCGAATTACAGTGTCTGACGCGTGATAGAGCTTTAGAATCAAACAAAGTGACTGATTGCTTTACCCCTGTGCAGCTTAGTGTGGCAGTATTTTCCTCAGATAAACCCTGCCAAACTGTGTGCGGGGTCCGGGCCGAACATAATAAAGCCTCTACTGATTGTTCCAGAAAAGAGGTCCAACAGGCTGCCTAAATGTGCATCTCAGCGATTAGGGACTTTTCAGACTCCTGAGGAATGTGTTGCACTTGGCATTTTTGAGCAAAAGGCCAACTCTCCACTTGAGCATGCCAGCACTACAGAGTGAGATCACGACAAGAGATGCCCACTCGCTGGACAGCAGCATGACTTTTGCCCCCACTTGGGGATTTCCAGAACTGCTGGATTAAGGATTGGGAGGATCGGGCTTGGGTTTTAAACTCGATGAACTGACTCTTTTTCCATCATCTTGTGCTCTGGAGGCAGGATTTGGCAGTTTGCTGATAAGTGGTGTATGTTCGAGGTGGTAGGCAGGCAGTTTGCTTTGCAGATAGCAAGGAATACAGCTATTGTTGGTCATGCAGCAGGAGTTGTGCAAGGGATAAGAATAATCTGAACTAGCACAGGCGTGAAGGAAGATTAAATGAATGGCACTGTAAAACTGAGGCCTGCTGCTCTTTAAAACAAACATATTCTTCATGCGCACAGATGTATTACATAAGAGCTGCCCAGACATGATGCCCTTTAGCCTAACACAGTCCTAACAAAAGTAGAGCCTCTGAATTAAGTGCTTGTTCAAGACTGTTAAAAGGTCAGTGAAGCTATGTCTGAACAATCCGGGACTCTTTTGGGTAGAGTCAGACAAATAATGCACCAAATAATAATTAAAACCTACAACCCGTGTATATAAAAAGGTTGATTTATGACATAAAAATTAAAAATTGAACATTCTCAAGAAACACTGCCAAATGATATTGTCATGCCATGATTGATTGAATGAAATGTAAATAAAAATTAATTTAAGGAATGTCTTAACAAGCAATTTTAATTTCATATTCGTAGAGTCCTTTAAAAAAATGTTAACATTTAGATGACTGTAAGAAACTGCAGGGTCACAGAAATAGATGTGCAGATAAATATTCCATTTATCTGTTGTGATAACAGCCGTATTTGGTATGGTTTCATACAATGAAGAAACTGTTATTTTGGATAACAACAACCCTTTTACTTGAGAATAGTTTACGTCTGCTTTTTATTTAATGTGTGTTGTTTTTAACCAGCATGCCATGGCACTAGTATGCCACGAGACCCGTTCTATCTGTTTACACACGGAGTAACTATGAGAACTATTATACAATACTTTTCTTAATGTTTATTTGATTCCCATTCAAGACACTTAAAAAAAAAAACAAGGACTACTTTTGTTGATAAAAGCTAGTTTCAGTTTTTTACCATTTCTTTCTCGTGGATGAAATTTTTGAAAAAACAAAAATAGAAAAATAATAGGCCTTAGTACAAAGGATGGAAAAAACACCGTTCTGAAGAATATTTAAGAGCCTTTTAATGAGATTACACGGCCAAAATCACACATTTCTTTCCTTGAATTAAGTGAACATGTCCGTTTACAGAACTTCGGACTTACAGCACCATCTTGTGTTTCATTAAAACAATTATTGTTAAACAAACATCGAGTGATTTATATTAGGTAATATATTTAGATTCTTGTACATTATTTTAGTTACTTAAGCCGCTTAAATAACACACTTAAATGTTTGCGTTGAGCGGTTAACGTTAGCTAGCTAGTTTTGCTAGCTGATATTAAATGCACCACACATATGTAACCGCAAAGTAAGAACTGAAATAGATTCACTCGTATTTCTGTAAAATTAGACAAAATGATACGCAAAAATATATTTTAGCTGATTTATTAGCCCACCAACGGTCATCCACCTAAAATTAAAAAGTTCATTCATTGTCTTTGACGTGGTGTATAGCCTACACCATAATGCTAAGTGAATTACATAATCAAAGATTTTAAGTACAAAAAAGGGAATGGGGTTGAGGGGGTTGTGTTACTGCAACGTAAAACACCAATTTGTCCAACAACCATTTTCAAATTTAAAAAAAACTCAAAATTATGTATAAAATATAAATTAATTCATGAATAAATAGGCATTTGGTTCGTGCTTCTATATGATGGTAAAAATGGGAGTTTTGAAAGT
Organism: Danionella cerebrum; assembly: GCA_007224835.1. Classification (NCBI taxonomy): domain Eukaryota; kingdom Metazoa; phylum Chordata; class Actinopteri; order Cypriniformes; family Danionidae; genus Danionella; species Danionella cerebrum. The sequence goes on along the minus strand of SRMA01025887.1, from coordinate 751,767 downwards.
GCCACTATTGTGTTTTTTTGTTTGTGCAGTAGCCACATCTACAAATTCTCTTGAATATCTTGAATTGTCCAGATACTCGAAGTATGATTGGAAACCTTTAATCCTTCCCTCTGTACCGTAAGTTTATGGAAGTGAATGTGTCTGAATTCTGCTGCAAAAACCCCAAAGAGAGCAAAAAAGCACATGACCAAAGCCCACTCGCACATGGCAGCTTCAGATCGAAATCCTACACTGTGGAGAACAAACACTGGGGAAACATGGTTAAGGACAACAAAAAAAACTATGAGTACAAAGCACCAGTAATGCAGTAGTTTCTACTTTATAGTGGAATTTTATCATCACTAAAAGCTCAAGGATACTGCAGATGACCAAACAAGTGCACGAGCTGCAGAGAACAACACGCACTGGCACCAACCAACGTCTCTCACGTGATGATGGGCTAAAATATGTGATACAGGCCTGGACCCAGAAGTAAACCAAACCCAGGAAGAAAGCCAAGAGTGCCCCTAGTAGATGCACCGCACTTATGACGGTTTGCTGAATGGAGAAGGTAAACATAGACATTGACAACCGATCAATTTCTTAAATCGGACTATCACACCCACTCTACCTGAAAGTTTCCTAGAACAGAAATGCCAATGCTAGAGATGATGCCGAGCACCAGGCCAGCGGTGTTTAAAAGAGATGAATGTCCCAAATCACGAACTTGTTGGAATCTGATCACGACAATCCACAGGGCTAAAAACAAAGAGGTTTTTATGAGGGTGATACAAGGCTGTGTGTATGACCGTGAAAGTTGAAAGTACTCACACAACACACAGCAGATGTTGCAGATCTGAGAAAACAGGCAACTCTGAGGGGTGAAGGCTCCACATGTGCTGCAAAAAACACTTTTAGGTAGATGTCTTTATTTGAAATGTTTTGAGAGGATAGTCGATAGGAAATGAAAGGGAGATTAAAATATGGGGTTGGCTGGGAAACTCGACCACATCGTGATAATGTGTCAAGCTACCTACAATACCACTGGAAATTATCTCTACAGAAAACAACTAGCATGGTATTAGAGTTAAAACTACTGCTGAGAAGGCTATTGGGTAATAAATGTATGTGTGGAATTAAAACACATTCATTAACACCAAGGTACAAGCTTAGAAATACATCAGTCCAGGAGTATAGACATAAAAATATTTCTGCTTCACTCCTAAATGTTCAAAGTTGGAATATTTCTGTCAAGTAAGCACTTTATCCATATTTTGAACATATAAAAAAGATTATTGATGATTGATCAAATAAATGCAACACTTAATTACAAAGTGAAACAGATATATTTATAGATATTAACATTTTACTAAATGTTATACTACAGATATTACCATGCACATATTAATCCAAACTAGACTGTATTTTATCATTTGATTCTATCCAATTTTGCAGTTACATTCATATAATCCCATGTAAACATGTAAAATAAATCTATTTTTATGGTACAGACCTGATATAGGGGAATTCTGCCGTTATATTCACAGAATTATTGGACACTGCAATGGCATACCTGATGTGGAGCAAAGGTGGAATGAGTAAAATAAGATAAGCTGATATTTTGATGAAATAGAGATACTCACACTGCCCATAGGCCAACTGTGCCAAACACTGCCAGGGACACAGGAAGCAATGCCCAAGCCCACATGGCAACCAATCAGATCAGCTGTCTGCTTGTGTATGTGAAGGGTCTCTTCATACAGGAGAGTTCACATCAAAGACAGCTCTTTAAAAGTTTGTGTGCACGTTGAAAGTAAAAAGAGTTGAAACAAAAAGCAGGGATATAGTTATTCAAAACAATACAAGGTTCTTCAAATGCAATTTAGAACAGAATATTTTCTTTTTTTAAGGTGTGCTTTTAGTCAGTCACAAAAAAAAGTGGTCCAGCACATTCATGCTGATTCGCAGGGCCTTCAGCAGCATTCTGATGTTTTTATTCATTTGACACAGCTTTTCGGTTACTTTTTTCAGAGTTTACTGACTTATGTTTAACATTTCTGCTTACAAACCTAGAGATTTTAAATTATAGAATGAAAACAAGAGACTAAACCATAAACAAGGTGAGAAATGAACATTGTACTGTCAGAAACTGATTAGAAAAATACAAGAATTGCAAATAAAGCATTATTATTTTATTTTAAAGAAATTAGTTTGCTTTCATTTTTGATTAGAAAATGAAGAGGGAGTGGGCAGGAAAAAAATAGCAAGATCGAGAGTCAAACATGCCCTTATGTGTACAGCTCGCCACCCACTATACCCCTGGAGCTGGACTTCAAATATGTTCCTTAAAAATTATACGAATAAAGTAAATGGTCAAAAAGGTCTGTCCCTGTGTCTCTTTTGATTTTATTGTATTTTGTTTTAATTTTTTTATATATATTTTACATTCAACTCTTGCTGTGAGGCGTCCTTGAGGGTCACCAACAATTAAAATCTAAGAATAATTATTATTATTACAATGATTTCAAATTAAAAAGCAAATCTAGAAATATTCAAATTCACTGTTTAATGAACAATTTCTTGACCAGAGGAGCATTTAGTCTGCCACTGACAGTTATAGGTCCAGCACAATAACTTCCTACCAGAGTGCACTAAGCAAAACATTGAAGTTTTCATCCATTTAACACCATTTTAAATAAGCAGCTTGATTTGTAAAAACGACCAATCATACATTGGTGCAAATGTATTGTAACGTTTAATCCAGGAAGCACACGCTGAGCTATTATTATAGAACGTCCTTTTATTGTAGAGAGAACATAAAAAAAACCCCAATCCAACAGACACGGACCTCTGCTCACCAACCCGGGAATCCCCAACTTCCCTTCAAGTCCCGCCCACCTCTCCAAGGGTCCAAAAACATTTTACAACATGCTACACTGCCCCCCTGTAACAAAGTTCCTCGACCCCGAGGGAACAAACAAATTCCTGGAGCCGGAGTGGAGGCCTTCTGAGTCGTCTGGGCCTAGGGGTCCTCCCCTGTGCCCTCGGAGGGGGGCTCTCTGTCAGGGTACTGTTCCCCTCCTGTCCTTGATTCCCAGAGCTTAAACTAGACTCTGGGGCCTCTACACCAGGCTGAGTCACTGAACGACCCCTATAGGGAGCTAATCTGTCCCGATGTATGGCTACTCACCTGCCCCGGGGAGGTAACTGAACACGATAAACAACCTCCCCGATTTCTTCCAGCACCATACACGGACCCACCCAGTGAGAGTCAAGTTTTGGGCACCTCCCTTTTTTCCTCTTGGGGCTATATACCCATACCAGCTCAAATTTACGTCCCTTCACCCGCAAGTCATAGTTACGCTTTTGGCGGACTCCTGCTTTTAACAATTGTCCTCTAGCAAAATTGTGTGCAATGTTCATTGCTTCCTGGAGCTTTTTTCCGTACTCAGGACCCGGTGGAGCCTCTGGCGCATCTGGCGGCCTCCCGTACACCAACTCTGCTGGTGTCCTTATCTCCCTTCCAAGCATTAACAGGGATGGAGAGCATGCAGTGGATTCCTGCACAGCAGTGCGACAGGCCATTAGGATTAACGGAAGATGGATGTCCCAGTCCTTCTGATGATCTGCAGTTACGATGGCCAGTTGTTCAGCTAGCGTCCTGTTGAACCTTTCTACTAAGCCATCGCTCTGTGGGTGCAATGGTGTTGTCCTTGTTTTGTGAATTCCCATCTTCTCACACATTAGGGAGAACACTCTAGATTCAAAATTCCTCCCCTGATCACTGTGTATTGAATCTGGGACCCCAAATCGACTGAACATCCCTCCAATCAGTGCTTCCACCACAGTCTCTGCTTCCTGGTCTGGGAGTGGATAGGCCTCAGGCCATTTCGTAAAGTAGTCCATGGCTGTAAGCACAAAACGGTTTCCTTTTTCTGACCGTGGGAAAGGCCCGACTACATCCACCCCGACCCTTTCCATGGGCGAGCCTACTAGAAACTGCTGAAGGGGGGCTACGGACCTCTCAGGGGGTCCCTTCCTTGCAGTACAGTTATCACATGTCCTACAGAATTGCTCAACATCCCTTTGCATTTGACCCCAATAGAAGCTCTTCCGGACCCGCTTCAGTGTCTTTGAAATTCCAAAATGTCCCGAACCCCCCAATCCATGCGCTGCTCTTATAACGCCCTCCTGCAATGATTTTGGTACCACCACCACCCACTTCCCTTGACCCGTGTAGGGGGCCACCCACTCCCTCTCCAGCACTCCCTGCCGCAGGCGCAGTTTTTCAAATTTAGCCCACAAATTCTTTGTTGCTGTTGATAGCACTGCTACCTCATCCCATGGGGGCCGCTGTTGGGTTTTAACCCATTGAACGACTGGGCCCACGTCTTTGTCTTCCTTCTGCTGACCAATCCAGTCATCTGCCCCCACTATGTCTAAAGCAGAGCACTGTGCCCCAGGTGAAATCGGCCTACCCTCCCTATCTGCACCACTCATCTCCGCGGCCCTACCCTCTCTTCTCTCGCAGTGCTGACATCCCCCCTCCCAACAGGGTCGTCGTGAGAGCGCATCTGCATTTGCGTGGCTTGACCCTGAGCGGTGGACCACCTTCATGTCGTATGCCTGCAGCTCTTCAATCCAACGAGCTAACTGTCCTTCTGGTTCTTTAAACGACATGAGCCATTGAAGGGCAGAATGATCGGTGCGCACCGTGAACTGTTGTCCACACAGGTAGTATTTAAAATGCCGGACTGCACCAACAACAGCAGCCAGCTCCCTGCGGGTCACACAATACCGTCTCTCTGCCTTGTTGAACGCCCTGCTGAAGTACGCAACAACACGTTCCCCGTTAGACCCCACCTGAGACAGCACGGCCCCAGCGCCGACCCCACTAGCATCGGTATCCAAAATGAACCTTAACTCTGGAACCGGGGGGGCCAACACTGGAGCCTGTACCAGAGCTTGTTTAAGAGCTGTGAATGCCCTTTGGCACTCATCTGACCACTGAAAGGGTCTGTCCTTCCTCAACAGGCTGAACAATGGGTTTGCCAGGCTAGAAAACCCCTGTACGAATCGCCTATAATAAGAGGCCAACCCCAGAAAACTTTTAAGCGCCTTTTGTGTCACTGGAACGGGCCACTCACTTACTGCCCGTATTTTTTCCTCTACCGTACCAACGCCCTGGCCTCCCACGCGATGCCCGAGAAATGTTACCTCCCGACGAAAAAACTGGCACTTTGCAGGGTGGAGCTTTAATCCAGCGTCACTGATACGTGTCAAAACGAGACGAAGTGCTTCAAATGCGCCCTGGAACGTACGACCGTGAACCAGGATGTCATCAAGGTACACCAGGCACGTGGACCTTGGAATACCCGACAACACCCGGTCCATTAATCTAGAGAAAGTGGCTGGTGCGTTACACAAACCGAAACATAGGCCCTTAAATTGCCACAACCCCTGGTTCGTGTAAAATGCAGTCTTTGGCCTGGCCTCTGGGGACAACGGCACCTGCCAGTAGCCGGACCTCAGATCCAGACAGGTGAACCACGATGACCCCACAACTAGGTCCAGTGACTCATCGACTCGTGGAATGGGATACGAGTCCTTGCGTGTAACCTCATTAAGGCGCCTATAATCCACGCAGAACCTCCATTGCCCCCCCTTTTTAGGCACTAATACGACTGGCGCCGCCCATGCACTTTCTGATGGTTCTATTATTCCTGCGCATTGCATCTCGCCCAACGCTTGGTCAGCGGCTTTTTGTCTCGCGAATGGGAGTCGCCGGGGGCGTAGTTTGATGGGTGCTGCTTCCCCAGTGTCTATCGCATGTTCCGCTAAATGAGTTAACCCCACATCCTCCTCCTTAAATGCAAAGCAATGACGAAATTCTAACAGCAGGCTCCAAAGGCTCTCACGCTGTCCTTTATCAAGGTCGTCACAGTTCCTACCCCACAGCTCCCTCAACCCCTCATTTACCTCTGTGGCTATTGCTGTAGCCTGGCATCTGGCCCCCTGGGACCCCACAGCTGTCTCACTCAGGAGTTTCGGACCTCCTGATGGGGTTGTTAGCGAAGTGTGAGGTCCAGTGAGGCAGCTTCTGTTCCCAAACTCTCCCATGACCGCCCCCTGGCTTTTGGCTGCATCCACACCCCTAACGAGGACCCCTTCTCCATCCCCCCCTGCACACATGCTGACTCCCGGCCCCCCATCTAACTGTAGCTCCCCCCTCTTAAGGTCTAGCTGACAACCCGCACTTCTAAGGAAATCTAGACCTAAGATGCAGGCATCCTGAACCCCAGCAACCCAAACTGTATGGCGCACTATTTTTTTTCCAATAGTGAAGCCCACTTCAACTTTCCCCTGCATAGGTGACAGCTCCCCCGTTACGGTACGCAATCTGACGGGAGTAGGTTCCAGTATGGCATTTTTGGGGACAACATCCGGCCTTAACACAGTAACTGTTGACCCTGTGTCTACCAAGGCCAAACACGGTTTTCCCTCTATCAGAATGCCCACGTGACAGAAATCGTTAACACATGTACGACCCACCACCACGACAGAACCCTCATGTTTGTACTCTCCCTTCCCCCACATTGCAGGTATGTTGTTTACTGGGTCGGGTCCAGAACTGGCTACTAACTGTTGGGGTGTGGTGTCAACGGCCCGCGTGGCCCCTCTCACGCGGACCCTTTCTCGTTTCCCTGGTCCCCCGTTGATTTAGGGCATTGACGAACTAAGTGACCCACCTGTCCGCACCCCCAGCATCTTCTAGTGTTCATACGAGGTCGTTGTTCAGACTGTACTGTGGTCGCTCTAATCAGTTCGGTCAGCTCTGTGACCCAGGCCGGCTTCTCATTCAGTTCGTCCTTCACGCTGGTTGATCTCACTTGGATATTTTCCTCCAGTAGTGATGCACCGCACACAATCTCCCTCTCCAAGGCCAGTTCCAGTGCAGCATGAAGGGTGTCTGGGTGTGCTAGCTGTGTCTGTCTCCTTAGTTCCGGGGGATCGAGCGCTTGTATGAACTGATCTCTCGCCAATTCCTCCTGTACTGCTGCTGGCATGTGAGCATAAGCACGACGTGTCAGGCTCTCAACATCATTGGCTAGGACTCGCAGTTGCTCTCCCGGCTGTCTACGTCTGCTGCTCAGCTCTGAGCGTAGAGGCCCTGGCTGCTCAAATTGACCAAAACGACGCTTCAGAGCCGCCACTAGGGCTCCATACTCATGTCTCTCCCTCTGGCTTAGCAAGAGAAGGCAGTTCAAAGCATCCTCTGTGAGGCACATTGCCAATTCCAGTGCCCTACGGTTCTCTGTCCAGCCTCCAGCGTCAGCCAGCAACTCAAACTGTGCATGGAAAGCTTCCCAGTTGGCCTTCCCTGAGAATTTCGGCGTTTTCACGTGTACTGCAGCCCCAGCGGCTTCTGCTCTTCCTCCATCGAAGCTCATCGGAGCGCTGCTCTGGGCCCCGCCCGCTCCGCTTGACTGAAGCGTGGCCTGGTGGTCGTCGCCATATGCGTCAGCGGCCCACGCGCCAGCTCTCCGACTCCCAGTGGAGCCCGGCGCCGGCGTTGATAGTCCCGCGCTCGCGGCCATTTGTTTTGTTTCCTCCTTCAGCCGAGCTTTTTCCGCTTCCAGGCTACCGTATCCCGCCGCCGCCGCGTCTCGCATCCATCCTGCGGTGTTTAACGCCTCCTTGAACATCCGTCGCGAGCCCGGCTTGCGTTCCACATTCGCGAGCGTGTCGTCCCACATTTTGAATCCAGTCTTACTTCAAAAGGATTCGAAAGTTCACTTCTGACACCAAATGTAACGTTTAATCCAGGAAGCACACGCTGAGCTATTATTATAGAACGTCCTTTTATTGTAGAGAGAACATAAAAAAAAAACCAATCCAACAGACACGGACCTCTGCTCACCAACCCGGGAATCCCCAACTTCCCTTCAAGTCCCGCCCACCTCTCCAAGGGTCCAAAAACATTTTACAACATGCTACACTATACTTTAAACCAATAAAATCAAAGTTCAAACATATTCCGAAAGCGTATGTCAACGTCAAAACATAATAAAATGTTTTTTTAACAGACAACTCAGCCATTTGTAGCTAATTCTTGCCTAAAATAAACACGCCAGGATCTAAATATTTGTAAAAATGACTCACCATTGGGTCAAGAGTGGCTTCTTGTGAACAAATTAAACCAGTTGAACGAATCTGAGGAAAGGGATTGTTCAAGCAGACAGGTTTCACGTGTGTGGAGCATGAACTTTGAGCTCAGATTTATCACTAAACACTCAGAGATAGTTTTCCCTCCATGATCTGCAGATTTCAGTTTAAATTGGTTTGGATAACATTCACCGTTTGACTGTTTATCTACAAATGGTTGCTTGAAACAAATCCTCAAGTATATTTTTTCTGAGTCTTAAAGTCTTACAGTTGAACCCCTTCCGTTGACAGGTGACTCTTTATCTAATGCAAACAAGAGGGTAATCTTTTGATCTCCACCAGTTTATTAGCACTCATAAAAGACAAAATTGCATGGAAACAGACCTTTAAGCTGTCTTGCTCATGGACATATACATCCAAAAACCTTATTTCTAAAGTTCAAATCAATTCGATTTATGGAACGCATCCCTGGTGCAAAAACCATACTATAGGAAAGAAGTCTTACAATGGAAATTGCACTATCCTACCCCTGGCCTGACGTCTAGGTCCTTCCGATCAGTACACCTTGGTACTTTGGTGTTAGGTTCATAATAAATGCAGCAGAGCTGTTGAATGCTGAACTGTGGGAACACATTGGAATGGGGAAGAGAAACCACTACAGCCTCAGTGATTAGTCTTCTGCTCTCAGCCAAATATATTGATTTAGCCAATGCAGCGAGCTAAACATAAATGGCTTCAGTAAGCACTCGAGAGACAGTGAAGCTTTACTGATGTACCACTTTTATTAAATCTTCCTTATTTCTTTTAAAACGATCATGCCTTATCAAGAGCAGAATACCCAACGGTAAGCAGAGACTCAGCACGTAGGTCTTTCCACTGCAAGAGCTTGTACAAACTGGCTACTCTGTTCTCCTAGTCACTGTCACTTGCTACTTTTCCACAAGATGGCACTGTTCATCAAAAGAACAATTACAGAGCCATTTCCTTCTAATTCAATTACACATTTTACAGGCCAAATTACTAAGAACCTTTGATAAAAATCCTCTTAATGCAGAACAAAACATTGAGGAGCAGAACAATTGGTAGCCGACATTAATTGGTCTTACAAATATGTTGCATTATTAAATAAATATGCTTATGTTCCAAACCTGTTGTGGATTTCATCCATAATGGATCTACTCCTAATCACTAATCCTGACCAAATCTCAAATTTCACGCGCAGAAATGTAAACCGTTCAAGAGACTTCCACCGTGCTTCGCTATTGCCTATAGACACTCATTATCGTACTTCTCTCAAAAGATTGCTGTAAAAGAATATTTATATGTAACAAAATGAAAGAAAAGAACAGCTTTATCACTGAAATGTGGCTTTATTTTAACTCAAACAGAAGGAGGAAGGGGAAACTCGGGTGGGGAGCGCTTATCAGACAAAAATGTGTATTTGTTACATGAAACTAACCAAAAACAGATTGCTTTCATTCATTGAAACACCTTTACAAATGAAAAAAGTACTTTATTAGTGGTTGCCATGGCAGCCAATGTTGTTAAACAACCAAATGTGCCGGCTCGTGCAGTGCATGCTGGGAAAATTAAGACCTATGAAAAATTATTCGATTGAATTTAAGATTTTTTTTTTGGCCTACAGTTTTAAACCACTTCCAGAAGAGAATAGTAATTGTTTACGTAGTTACTCATCTTGTTTTAATACTTCAAGTCTTTTTAATAAAAATTTCTACATAAATTTTAGAAGGAAAGATCCGGAAAAATGACTCAAAAACACAAAAGTTTAGCACTTTTTTATTTTTTATAGAGTCCAGTGTGACAATCTCAAAAATGTCATTGCATCTCAGAGCTCGAGGTCAATCTTCACATCCATCTTATTCTTGTACGGCTCCAGGAGAGGTTTCACCTCCTCCGACAAAAACCTTATGACCTGATAAATAAAGAGCTTTGATGAGTGACACTCCAAGTTTCTGCAACAACAGCCATAATAAGATGCTTAATAAGATGCTAGTAAATATATTACCTGCTGAGGGGCTCGGCCGATGAAGGTTTTGGGGTCCAGTAAGGCATCAAGCTCTCCTAATATGGGAGTGAAATAAGCATCAGCTTGCACCCGAGCCAAAAGGTCATTATCTCCACCTTCCTGCTTGACCACAGCAGCAGCTTGTTGGGAGAGCACTCGGATCTTCTCATGGCAGTCCTGGTGGGTTTAAAAGGCAGAAAATCATTCAAGAAATGGCTTAACCCAGGTGGTGATTGTTTGATCTAAATAAAATATACAAGTAACAAAGTGGAGTGGCAGATGTGAATCCAGAGAATTATTTACAAAGACAAGAAAAAAAACACAAATGTGATAATAAGCAGTCAGCCTTGATCCATCGGACACAAAAACAGCAATATTTGGAAATACCAAGCCCTGAATACTAGGGATGTCCCGATCAGGTTTTTTGATCCCCCGATCCGATCCGAGTCATTTAATTTTAAGTATCGACCCATACCGAGTCCCGATCCGATACTTGTCTTTTCCTTGTGCTAATTGCACACTTTAAGTGCATGCAGGTTATTAAATCAATCCAGTGTGTACTCTTGACAACCAAATAGCTCAGCAGTGCATCAATAAAAAAAACTGAAAGCAACCTGTTCCTTTACAGTTTTTTATTTCTCACAAATATGAAATCTCAATTTTACAGCTCAGTGAAGTCGCAATATTCTGTCGTGTGTTTCGTTTTAAGATGCCTTATCAAGTTGGTAGTATTAAAGGCTGCTTTGCTAGTACCACTGCATCAAACTAGAAAAAAAAAGAGAAAATAATATATTTTACATGGGGTATTAAATAACAATCAGTAAATAAACATTTCTATTTCTTCAACAACTAAAATGTTACACATTTTAAGTTACGAAGAACACTTCAACATGTCACAAACCTATTAGATAAAGACATGTAAATCATCACAACACACAAAACTTAAACACGCTTATTTAGGCGCTTAGGCGCTAATATAAACAACAAATAGCGATCTATGAAATCCCTTTTAAATAAACAAAATATACTTTTTTAAACATTAGCTTACCACGCTGGGAATAAATAAGCATTAAATGAAGGTTTTTGTAGAGCTTGAACCTTTTTTTTTTAACACGAGCACAAACATGCGAGTCTCTCATATTTCTTCCTGATTCACGCACGCTCTAAGCACGTCATCAACGTCCTTAAAGGGGCAGCACACAACAGCTCGCATTGCAAACGTTGCATGTAGCTACCAGACTAGAATCACTTTCCAACTTAAAATACTTCCACACTGCAGACATCTTAGCACCGTATTGCAAGTAGTAAACAACATGCGAGTTTGCGACACGTGCGTGACGTAGCTGACGTAAACATTCGATCGGTCCGATACATAGAGCCGATTCCGATCAGTTAAAAAATGCCTCGATCGGCCCCGATACCGATCTTTATGATCGGCTCAGGACATCCCTACTAAATACAGTTTATTCAAGTGTCACTAAACCTCAATTGCCTTGTCTGTGGGGACAGGTAATCCCAGAGAGACCGGCACAAGTGACAGAAAGCTGATTGGACTCATTTGTAGCATGTTACAGCAGTTGTTCTGACCTGTCTGTTCCCTCCTGCTTTCACCATGGCCATGATGATGTTCTCTGTGGCCATGAAGGGCAGCTCATGACGGATGTGTCTCTCAATTACCTACAGAAGAAAAACAACATGAAGATATAGCTTCTCTTTGCATCCATAGCTCTGCGAATGAAAGGAACACTGCGGCTATTTTAGAATGTATATTTAACAGAAAGAACAAAGCATAAGACTAATGTAGTTTTAGCGTTAAACATCCAAATTCTGCCAAAGACAGAGATTAATGGAAAAGATCGGTCTCATATCTGGAATAAACAACTGTTTATTGTTAATTGTCATCAATATAATAAAAGCAGTAGATAAATGATGACGCACACCTTTGGATACACCACAAGTCCTTCGGTGATGTTCTGCAGCGTGCTAAGGATGATGTCAGCTGTGAGGAAGGCCTCGGGCAGCGAGATCCTCCTGAATTAAATAGAAATCATTTCTAAATTATAAAAAAAACATGTTTTTTTTTTCAAGGACCACATGTTGTGGTCAGAGTAGGGGTGTACTCTGAAAATACCGTTTCGGTATTTTTTTTTATTAAATAATATAAATTTATTATTAGCGCGATATTAAGCGCAGCGGAACATTGTTCCTAGGCGAGTTTCCACACGGACGCTATTGAGTGACGCACGGTAGAGCTGCTTGCACGGGTAGCTGTGAGAAATGGCAACAGCGAAAGAGAAGCCAGAGCTTGAAGACCCTCCCACCTCACTACGGTCTCCTGTTGGGAACACTTTGGCTTCTCTGTTAAAATACATAACGGGGATAGACGAGTGGATAAATGTAAAGTTGTATGCCGACATTGTTCCACGGAGATCGGGCAGGCAACACATCTAACATTTTCTACAGCTGGAGATATTGTCACTGCAACCAGATCTGTGCTCTCTTCAGAAAATGTGGATAGGTTCATCTTTTTAGCCAAAAACTTAAAACTTGAATCGTTAGTTTTGTTGATATTCAAGCTGAAGCTGTTGCTAGTGTTAAAAGTTTTCAGGTCCTAACTAGTTGCAGTATTTCATGTTTTATTTAAAAAATGTGTATTTCTTTATAAAGAGTGCATTTTATTTAAAATATCACCCAAATGTGTCACTTTTATTTATTTTATGCAAGAATTCTATTGTGTATTGGCAGCTTTTCAAAATAAAGATTTTGTAAGCTCTTATTGTTTTGTACCGAAAATTAACCGAACCGAACTCTCCAAGACACTGTACCGAACCGAATACGATCTTAGCACCACACCTGTTAGCGCTGTCGTCCAGGGTTCTCTCCAGCCACTGCACGGCTGCCGTCTGCAGAGGGTCCGAGACCAGCGCCATCAGGTGTCGAGCCAGACTACAGCAGCGCTCCGCTCGCATCGGATTCCTCTTATACGGCATGGCACTGGAGCCTGCACACACAAGAAAACAAGGTTCTCTTTGTACGAGTGATTTGAGTTGACAATCCATATGTTACTGAAGGATGAATGGACATATGAGTGTAATGGAGTATCATCATAGAGTAGGAGTAATATAGTTTTCCATAAAATGTTACGGAGATAAGAGTTTGCCCTGCACACATCCGTGTCCAGATCATAAGATAATTAAAATCATGACAGCGTCAAGCGAGAAAAATAAATTAATCGGCAGGAAAACAATCTACATCAAACCAGAGCACTAGGGATTGTAAAGAAGTTGAATGTTTTTATAAAAAACAAAAAAAAAAAAAAAACAATCCACCATCACAGATGTTTACGGATCACATTTCCGCCAAGTTTGGTGAAAAAAAAAAAACAGCTCACCAATCTGCTCTTTCTCAAAGGGCTCCTCGATCTCCTTCAGATTCGCCAACAGACGGATATCCGTACAAATCTGTAACATAAAAAAATACTCATCTTACCTCAATGTTTTCATTCAAATGGATCTGTGGGAGCAATTCCCGTACTTCTTAACGCTGAAGGTAGTTCTTAATGAATTTGGCTGAAGGTTTGGGGACATTTTCCTGCTACAGAGTAAATTTGTCGCTAATCACCCACCTCCATTGCATCGCGCATGTGGTGTCTAAGTATTTCTCAGTATTGAACTCTAATTCTGACCAAATCTCTAAATGCATTTGCAGAAACAACCCCAAACATTCAAGGAACCTCCACCATACTTCACTGTTGCTTGCACTCATTATTGTATTCACATTAAAGCTCAGTCAGTTGGCATTTTTCTGCACAATGTTTTCCTGTCACTTGAAGACCATTCCTGGCCAGACTTCTCTGGACCGCTGAGGGTCTCTTGCATTAGCTGCACTTCTTTGGGGGACCATTCCATCTAGGAGCCTCAACATTGCTTGTGTCTTTGTTCTTCTTCAAAAGAGTTTGAACAGCACATCTTAAAACCCCAGTCTGCTTTGGAATCTTAGTCTTGGCGAGACCTTGTTGATGCAGAATAACTATCTTTTGGCAGAATGTCTAAGCACTTTGAGGATAAACAGCAGCAAAAGTTCACGAGAACTCGTTAATGTCACTAATAGTCTCAGTATCTGCTAATTTGTGTTTGGTTCTTTGGACGGACCTTGTGAACGGTGGCCCCAAGGCTGGCCAGCACACAGAGAGAGTCGATGTCCACCTTACGGCTGTACGTCTGACCCGTCACCAAGTATGATCTAGAAAAAAAGACAAGCTAAATAACCAGATTCCATCTGTAGTAGATCAATACTTAGCCTCGCAGCAGAGTTTCTACAAGGACAACCTACTTTTTGAATCCAGCCATGTCAGTGACCATCCGGTCCAACTCCTCAACCTGTAGAGAAAAGTCAGTAATATCCTCAAAATCCCAACGTGAAGCTGATGTATGTTTTCTTACGTAAATACCTGATAGACAAACTAGCCTGATCTGACCTTGTCATGCTCGCCCTGGAAGAGCTGCAGGAAGCTGGCTTGAGTCCCTGTGGTGCCTTTGACGCCTCGGAAGCGCAGGTCCTCTCTCGCCCGTTGGAGATTACGGAGGTCCATGACAAGATCCTGCAGCCACAGACATGCTCTCTTCCCCACCGTGGTCAGCTGAGCAGGCCTGAGAGGAAGATGTGCACCAGGAGGAGGAAAATAAACATAAAACCCACCAACTGGGGATTTGTCAATATTAAATTATATTCAGAAAAGGAAAGAGGAATATGTGATTGTAACTGAGAAAGGCAGGATATAAAGAAAAAAGAATAAAAAGGGTGTGGCTATGATCAATCATGCACATACAAACATGCTGAGCACTGATTGTGAGGCACAAGTACTGAGGTAGAGGGGTCCTCACTGGTAGTGGGTGAAGCCGAGCGTTGGAAGGTCCGAATACTTCTCTGCAAAGTTTGACAGTCTGTCGATGACACGAGCCAGCTGCAGGAGAAGAGACCAACATTAAGTTATTTTACCATTTGGTCAATTTTTTACCATTTTGTCATTTTCAAATTTAAACTTTTAAAAATAACAAAACATTTTTTTTATAACTGGTTCATTTGTGAAAAAATCTCTTATTGCCATTTGCAAAACAAAAAGCAAGCAAACAGTTCAATTTAAGTAGGGGCCAAGAAGTGAAAAAGCAAAAAAAAAACTTTTTCATATAAATACAAATAATGGAACAAGGGCAGAAATTAAGTGTCAGAAGGTTTGCTTTAATCAAAAATATTTTTTAAGTCCTTGCGCCAGTGTAAGTTATGTATTATCGTATAGTAAGCCAAAACTCCAACCTCGTCTTGATCCCTCAGAACAAAAGACAATGCATAGATGATACTACCATGTTGAAATCTGCTTCTAAAGATGGTTACAAGGACTATCAGACAAATTTGTTCAGTGTCAGGATGTAATAGTTAATCCATTTAAATACATTAAGTGCTTTCTTGGAATTGGTGACTTTTCAAGTGTGTAAACAACCCAGTTTATTTAGAGCAGCCACTTCACAACCAGCAAGTAGGATGATAACAGTTGTGGTATTGTTCTCTGTGACGTGTAATAGAAATAAATATTTAAAACATGTTGTCTGAGAAGTACATTCACAGCAGGGAGTTACAAGTTAAGTAAAGTAAAAAATCTAGGCTCTGCCTTTTGCTGTGCAGAGGGAGACAGAGCTAGCTCTCTAAGCCACCCCCCCATTTTTTATTCTTTAAACAGCATGTGTTAGCTAATATCATCTTTAATATTTACACCAAATAAAGCTGAGTTTTCTGTTAAATCTTCTTAAATGTTGCTTTCAGAGTCTTTTCACTTGGCTTATGAATTAATATCCATCAACACATTCAATAACACAAATACATTGCAGGATTGCATATAAACGCATATAAAGCCATCATGCATGTTTGTCTACCAAAGAAGTGTGCAAATTTTGCTAACAAATGTATAAAACAGCTTTTCCTCACAAAAAGAGGGTTTTTAATAAAAACATGAACATGTTTTAGACCTAGCATGGGCATCAACCTGTTGATGGAGACTCCCAAAACCAAAAATTAAACTTTTAGCAGCTCTACAAGACGCTCCATTGCACACAATTAAATTAATCACTCCTTATTTTATCTTTCGGACTGATCCGATAAATAACAGAGAGTCAAACCTTGGGTAACAGGATGTCAAACCCATCACGCAGCATTATCAGATCCTGCAAACACAAATAGACGTTCACAAATAGAAAACAGCAACAGCATAAAAGATAGCACATCACCAGCAATGCCATGTTTTAAGTATTTCAAAAATGAAAAGTTATACCCAAGTGACAAACTGTAAGTTATAATAATATAATTATAGCCTTACAGTGTTGTCGCCCACATAACAGGAAGTGGCCCCCAAGTGAATGATTGGAGCAGCGGTGGGACAGCAGTGGGCAAAGGTGTGCACATGAGCCATGACGTCATGCCGGAGTTTCTTCTCCTCGTCTGCCGCCATGATGAAGTCAATGTTCTCCGCGTGAGCCTCCATCTCACTGACCTGTGCATCGGTGATGGGAAGCCCCAGTGCCTGAACAGGAGATGGGTGAAGAAATGGTTTACTTTAGAGAGATAAAGTATTTTAATTATTTTAGTTGTAGAATAGTTCACAACTTCAGATTTAAAAAAAAGTTTCAATTTTTTCATGTTATAAACCAGACTCTTTAGAGTTACATCGTGTTGTAAGACAAGTGGAAAATAAAACGATAATATTTTGTAGAATTCTTTTCAACTATACTATACTATACTATATTTCTGGAGTAATATCACCATTGAAAAATATTCATTCATCAAAAATCTTTTTTTTTTTTTTTTTACAAAACAAAGTAAATAAAGAATAAAAATATGTTTAAAAAATAAAAAATTTAAAGGAAATGAGAACTATGCAATTAACATTTTTTAGTATACTTTGTATTTGGATCTGAAGCTGTTTGCTGTGCTTCCACTGTTAACAATGATCACCACCGACTGTAACATACAAAATCGTGAAGAATCTGAGCAATCCTCCACTTCTACACTGCTCCCTTTAATATGCTCAGTCACTCTCCATCTCGAGAAGATGATGTGTTTAAGGCACAAATCTGCGCAGTGCAATTGCATTAATTCACTGCTGCCCAAGCGCCTTTCCCCAGGGTTTTTTTAAACCATGTGTGAACTCACCCTGCAGTAAATTAATATTTGGTAAAATAGAGATGCAAACACTGGCTTGCTCCTTGATAACCAATTATTTTTCCAGAATAGGCTCTGTCTGTAGGTAGAACAGATGTTTTGTAGCTCTGTTCCAGAGCGTCTTCTTGTAATCGTCATGTTTGTCTCCTGTGTATCTACCATTGGTTTTCTCTTTGTTTGATTGATAGATTAGCAATTGTACACAGGCAGAGCTCTGTGACATAGATCTATAACTCGGGTCACTTTTTCACTTGCTCTAATAAAAGAAACTTGCTCTTTTATATTCTATCAGCTCTCATATGTCAAAAATACAGCACATTTCTCATTTCATGACCCCATTAACATTCTCTTTCAAAGTTCTTTTGTGGACCGTATCTTTTTCATAGTGACGTAGAGGAGGATCAGTGTACTCAAAGCAGATAATTCTAGGGTAGCTCACACCCTGCTCTCAAGGGTTCCTCTCCTGTTACCCTGACATTTAAAGGAGTTATTTTTGAAACATCCACACTGTCCAGAGCAAACACATGTGAACTCCAAACAGAAACCAGTCTGTCTGAACAGGACTGACCATCATGTGACCATCAGACTGCACCTAATTAAGATCACCATGAGCTAATCATCAGATGTCTAGGGGCTTTGGTTAGTGGCTGATAACGAAATCTAGGTTCTTGACCTAATTCTAATAATCAATAAAGCTAGCAGATCAAGCCTAATCTGCAAACCTTGTGTCAGCAAAAGATATCTATGAAGAAAACAAAGTGTAAATCTCTAAATAAAATCTTTGGTGAGCAGTGTTGTCAAATTTGTGATTTGTTGCTAGATTCAGGGACTTTCCAGGCCCCTTTTAGTAATTTTTGTCTTAAAAATTTAGAAACTTTTTCGGTGGTTCTTGGAGACTTTTTGCAACTTTGTCGTCAATCGACGCGATCATTGGGTAAAAGTAATCTGAGATTGTAGCTTTTGATAATAAAACAAGTAATATTGGCAAATGGAACATATGGTCACAAGAGTAGTTTGGTGCTTGTGAGTTTTTCCACTCACACTTTTAGTTTTCACACATTTATTTATTGATTCATTATTATTAGCTTTAAATGTAATTTTCTTAATACTGTGCGTTTATTTAATCGTGACATAAAACGTGTGTAGTTTTCATCTTTTTTCTAGTCACGGGAAAAAAATAATTTAGGCCATCACGTGATTTTTATGCAAATTAGGTGACGTCTCCTAACGACTTCTGTGGTATTATCTTATCTGGATTTAATTAAACTACTCATAAATATTCAACAATACTGTAACCAGTTAATCTCAAAATATAATGCGACAAAAATGAAAAGACTTGATGCAAAGAGTTGTGTGGTAACATTAACAGTTACGTTTTCTTTTTCTTAATGAAATTCTTTTTAAAAAATTATTGGCAGATTGGATATTTTGTGCTGTATATAAGAGCCTCAAACGTAGATATAAATAAATAGATAACGTTACTGTACTTCACGCCCAGCTTAATTTCTATATCTAATGTTATTTTTAGACTAACGCTACTGTTATAAGCTAGCATTTTTTTTTACAAGGTCAAAAACTGATGACAAATCCATGCTTTTCATTTAGAGAAGCCCAATCAAATCGATCATCATGAAGTTGCTAAACTGACCTTTTCGGCCTTGGCGAGATAAATCCAGAGCTTTCTCCATGTGGTGAACTTTTTCCGGTCGCTGAAGTTGTATGCCATCTCTTTGCTGGCGTACCGGGAGACCAGCGGTGAGCGGTACTTCAGGAACTCGTCCCCGGACCCCTCCATGCTGTCAGTGGGTGAGAAAGCGCCAAAACACAAACCTCTAAAACCAGCAACCCTTGCTTGCTGCACGAAGACTACAAACCTAGAAGATACCGCCCCTTTTCTTCTTCTATTGTTTATCGGTGTTTGCAAGGTTTTCTTTTGGCGCATTACTGCCACCACTCGGTGCTGATGTTACAGTGTGGTACGGAACAAAAATGGAATATAACTGATTTCTTTTCTTCATTTTACTGTATTTTATATCATATCTTATATTCTAATTATTTAAAAACATGTTATAACACGTTTGTAAGTTTTTTTTTTTATTTACCTACATTGTTTTGGGTTCTTTTTTAGTTTTTTCATTACTTCTCTCATTGACTTTCGTTGTTATGTGCACCCTGTGAATTGAACTAAAACGTGTTCCAGTTCTACCGTTTGATGATTTCCTGTTTTCCAAACATCTTGGAGAACTAACCACATAACTTCTAAAGATGAAGCTTTCTCACGTCCTTTTGTCTTTTCATGTAATTCAAGACATGCGCAAAGATGTTGAGATCAGGGCTCTGTGGAGACCATGCCATCACTTCCAGTACTTGGAAGTTTGAGGCTATTGTCCTGCTGCATAATGCATTTGGGGCCAATCATACCACTACCTGAAGATATTGCAAGAATCGTTCAATATTTCTCTGCATTTCGAACTCCACTAATCCTGACCAAATTTCCAACTCCATTTGCAGAAACCCAAAGCAACCCAAAAGGTTCAAGGAACCTCCACCATGCTTGTCCAATGACTATGGACATTAAATTCTCTAGACTTCTCCAGCCCTTCGTTGAACAAACTGCCTTCTGCTACAGCCAGTTATTTATATGTGTGCCTCATCAGTCCAGAGCTCCTGGCATCATTTTTTCTAATCCCATGTTCCTATGTTTTCATGCCGATTTGAGTAACTTTGCCTTGTCCCCAAGTTGGTGCTGTTTTTTAGGCTTCCTTGTACAGTAGAGGGCTATTTAAACCCCAGTCTGCTTTGAAATCTTTTTTTTTTCTGGGAGAGAACTTGTTGATGCAGTATAACTACCTTGTGTCTTGTTGCTGTGCGCTCAATATTGCTAAGATAATGTGTTTTTAAACTTCTCACCAGAGCACTTTTGTTCACTGTTTCCAGCAGGTGGAATTCTCTTCCACTCCCAATCCGAAAAGTGAAAACAACAAAATGTAAACATGGTAAACCAAGTTCCTGCAGCTTGAACTGGTTATGCTGGCTTGCAAGAGGCAACAAAAGAATAGACCATTTTACTTGACCATAGTGGGAGGTCCAAAACTATATGAAAGAAACATTACTTTCTATGTAATATTACCAACATTACAAGCCATGATGGTTAAAAGGAAATAGCTGCAATTTCATCAGAATTTTAAAAAAATGTGCGTAAACAACTGCTTGAATTCTGCAAGTGGACTTCAGATATTGAAGTAACAGAAATATTTCATATTGCCCTGCCAAGACAAACTGTAATCATTTGTGGTGTTTAATGAAATTCTTATTATTATTACATCACATTTGTTCCAATGCACTTGAGCTAGTATTAGATGCTAATACATTTGCAGTGTGATGCCACATTTGCTTGTCTCCCTCTAGTGTTTCAGTGCTGTGGGTGGATGTCATACTGCAGCATTGAGTGGGAGGAGCCGTGTTTGATGCACACATGCTTTCAGCAGGATAATGCTTGCTTTTTCTTTCACCCCAAACCCATGACTATTTTAAAAAGTCTGCCAGAACAAATTTCTAATGATACCACCAAAACTTAGTAAATATGGAAGGCGACATCTTATAAAATATTTGTCAAGATCCACCCCCAAACCACATGTTTTTTCTACCACTCCTCCCTCAGCCACAAAACATTCCTTTGCTCTCTGCTGCCTCTTTCTCAAAGCTTCTGTTGTTTATTCATGCTTGCACCATTTTGGGATAAAACCAGAGAAAGGTATTGATCAAAGAACCTGTAAAATAAGGGAGGATAAGAACAGACAACTTGGCTGCTGATAGAGAAAGGAAGAAAAGAGAACTGGACAAAAAGATTTTGGACCAAACAGACACAAGATGGCTACAGTCTCTTCTGATCCGAATCCTGGTAAGCAGATTTTTACTTCCATCTCATTTGTATGTCAGACACTGTGTTACTTTTCATCACTTCCTACCGACACAGTTGACTCACTTCCCTTCTGCATTAAAAACATAAAGAAAGCCCCATAACATAAAGCCATATGCCCGCACAAACTGTGTATCTTCTGGACCTAGAGCAGTAAAAGCAATTAGTCTTAAAGTTTAAGTTGTTTACCAGAAGGACTGAAGCAAGCTACTTATACAGACTCAGCAGTGTCTGTATCAGGGTGGAGGTGAATAGGATACAGAGAATACATTTACAGTCTTAAACATGTCATTGGTTTAGTCACATATTGGGTTTGTTGTATTGTACTTAGTTTAGTTAACTGGCAGTCTTGATATACCAAGGTAGGGGGAATGTAGGGTAATTCTCCTAGGATTTCCTAGTTACTTTTGAATCCAATCCAAAAAGAAACCCAATTCAGAGAACTTGAATTTCACCTTTATTAATCTGTACCCTCTATCTGCTAAATTTTTCTCATTAATATTTAGATTCTGAGCCCTGCTTAAAACTGTAACAGCTATCACTGTGCTGAGGGTGCCATATACACCCTAGACCAGAGGGTGGTCATTTTGGTTCTTGAGTGTTTAGCACCAAGTTTCATAAAATACACTTGGCCACCCTTATTAACGACTTGGCTTCCCAAAATTAGCTTTTGCATGGCCCAAGAACCATATAACCTTAGAAAAACTACATTTGATATTTGGTCATCCAGTCAAACAGTGACCAGATACTACTGTGGCACAGTAGGTAGCACTCTGGCCTTTCAGTGAGAAAGTTGCTGGTTCTAGGCTCGCTGGTGACCTTCCTGGGAGGAGTTTGTGTGAGTCTCGCCGTGGCTCTCCTCCAGATACTCACCACAATCACAAAAACATGTGGTTAGGTCATTTGTGATTGGACTGGTCTAGCTACGTACCCCTGCCTCTCGCCCAAAGTGCGCTTGAGATCCCGTGACCCTGAAAGGGAACAATCCGGTATAGAAGGTGATTGAACGGTCACAGAAGACTTCGACCATGCTTGGCCCACATACCATATGCTAGTGCCAGACACATGCCAGTCTTGTTGGTGCTACTGATATGTGTGGACTGGAGACCTTCAGGATCTATGAATATTTTACACAGGTTTAGCCCAACTTCTTCTTTGCCTGGCTTTTCATAAACATTGCAATTTTGACGTATTTAAAAGTGTAACTGGGCAACAAACACTGGCTATTATTTGTTCAAATATGTTGGAAGTATGTCCGCTATATTTTTGTTAAGTGGTAGTCGAGGTTGCAAAACTATTAATTAATTTATTTTCCTTTGTATTTCTCAAAAGCTGAGGAAATAACTCTTCTCAGACGCCGCCTCCTGCTGCTAGGGTTCCAAGGATCTGGTAAAACCTCATTAATGAAAAGCATTTTGTCCCAAGAGAAAAACCCATCACAGAATTCCCAAATGGACCAACTCTCGATAGACGTTCTCAACTGGCACCTGCTGTTAATTGACACCCCTGGATGGAAGCTGGAAACAGAAGACTCACCTGAACAGACAGACTCAGAAAACCAGTGGTCTTCAATACAAAAGTGTTCTCCTGGTCCTCATGCCCTACTTTTGGTGGTGCCTGTAGGATATCCTTTCACTGAGCACCATTGGCAAATTCTTTGGACCCAAATTAGAAAGCTGGGAGCAGGAGTATGGAGGCACACTTTAGTTTTGTTTACCTGTGCAGACCAGTTACCAAAAGACATGGGTGTGGAGGAGGTTATTGTGGAAGGCGGTGCACCACTGCAGAGGTTGGTAGAGAGATGTGGCTACAGATACTATGCCTTTGATAACATGTGTTTGGATAAAAGTGCACAAGTTGCCGAGCTTTTAAAGAAGGTAGAGGAGATGGTCCAGGAGAATCAAGGCTGGTACTTTGAGATGGTGAAGCCAACCATTTTTGAAGATGAAGAGACTGAAATCGAAAGAGGTGAGGAGAGAGATGCAGATTTGAGAAGGACTATTACAATGTTTAGATGTCCACCAAGAGGTGAGTTCCCCTCACAATTCCCTTCAAGGTGAAGTTGCTTTTTACAATGTCCCACTTTCTACCTTCAACAGAACTCCGAATCCTGCTAGTTGGCTGGCGAGGAGCTGGCAAAAGCTCCGTTGGGAATCTTCTACTGGGTTGTCATGAGTTTGAATCTGGACGTCCAACTGAGGTATCAATGCGCCGTCAAGCTCTAGTTGCTGGCTGGCGCCTTACAATTGTCGACACGCCAGGTTGGGATTGGTTTTCAGTCCATCGCACGCCAAGCAACATACGAAAAGAAATCAAACAAGGAGCTGGGCTTCTCCATCCTGGTCCTCATGCACTTTTATTGGTCATCCCTGTGGTTTCCACACTCACTCCCAAAAAGAGACAGGCCCTTAAAAGTCACTTGGATATGTTTGGGGAGGAGGCCAGACGACACACATTGGTATTGTTTTCCTGTGGTGATTGGCTGTACGGAACATCAATCGAGGAACACATTCAGCAGAATGGAGGCGACCTGCTGAAGCTCATGCACCATTGTTGGAACTTTTATCACGTACTGGATTGTACCAAAGCGTGTAAAAACAGAACACAGGTTACTGACCTTCTGCAGAAAATAGAGGAGATGGTTGCAGAGAATGGGCAGGAACCTTTCCTACCTGTCAAATGTAAGTGTTGCCTCTTCTCAACGTCACAACTGACAAAAGGTTCTCAAGCATGTCAAACTTGATCGCTGCACCTTTTTTTCTGCAGTGAACCAAGAACTAGATGAGGAAGAAACAAGTGGAAGATGCAATCTACAGTGAACAGTACCCAACAACCCAGTTTTTTTTTGCATACAAGTACCACCAGGAATTATGGTAAATAATTAGACTAGACAAGGGTCACACGTTCCATAACTGTTCCAAGTTATAAACAAGTGAATAACCAATGAACACTGTACATCTCTACTGCGTATACCATCTCTGCCAAACTGTTTATTCAAACCACATACCATTTGCAAGATGAGTCAACCATGTTTGCAAACCGTTAAGTAACCTTTTGAAGACTCAGGTGACCAGAATATAAAAATTTTGCAATATTTTGGCCTTTAGCAAGTTTACAAATATTATACCTGGGGGGTATTCCAGAAAGCTTGGTTAACTTACCATATGATAAATCATAACATCTGGGTTGATTTACCCTAAACAGGCATACCATGAGTATGTCGGTTCCAAAACACCTGAGAAGAGTTAGTTTAATCAACCTCCAACTGGTTACCTAGAGTTAATGCGCGTGCACGGTGCATATATAAAGACATTTTCAATGGATCGCCGATTTCACGAGTCACCATGGAAAGTCAAAGCGAAAAAAAGAGAGCGGCGTATTTCACAGAGGCGGAGTTGGAGGTTTTAATGCACGCTTATGAGGAGTTTAAGCCAATAATATTAAAAAGAAGCAATACAGCTGCATCAGCTAAAGCAAGAGAGTTGGCTTGGCAAAAAATAACGGACAGAGTAAATGCGTGAGTGTATTAAATTACAAATTTGGTATTGGCTCCCGTTTTATTATAATACAAAATAATGAAGTATGACTTATACAGCCTTTTGAATATGTTATATCACTACGAAAATAAGTAATACATGTATAGATATACATAATATGACTAAATATTAAATATGCGTCATAGATTTTACTACAAAGGACAAACCTGCCACTCTGTGGAATTCGTCTTTAATAACAAGCAGAGGTTTATGGCCAGGGAACTGTACAAACGTGGGTAAGAACTGTTTAAGTGCCAGACATACTGTACGAACGGCTCTACACACAGTTGCCTTTCCCACATGCTCTGAATCGCCCACACTGTACAAAAAATGTCCAGACGCAAAAAACCTAAGTGCTATGCACAGAATGTTTTCTGTGCTAAGCGCAGAACCGCGGTTTGTCACATTAGCGATATGCGGTTTTAAAAGACGTGTTAAATAAACTAACAAATCTTTTGAAAAAGATAATGCTCTTTCAAATATTCATTAGGGTATGCAAACACATCAATACGTGGTCTTATAACCCTCTCCCGACGAAAAAAAAAACTCGTATAATTTGTGCTTCTACGTCCACAGGATCCTCATCAAAAGGGCACGCCATGCTCACCAACCTTCTGAAACGAAGTTACACTGAAACATAACCTGCTCCCGAGCAGGTTATCTTCAGAGAGTCAGTTGCTATGGTTACATACATACCCAGAAAGTTACCTCCGTTTTTGGAACCGAAAGTTGAGGTTATCCACGAACTTATCCTTAAACATACCCAGGTATGTCACATAACCTGCTTTCTGGAATACCCCCCCGGTCACGACCGAAAAAAAAACCTATCTGCTGTATTTTTCCTAAATATTCAAAAAGAGAAAATAAACTAATGCCCAAAACAGTGTAATGTATATACTCGTGTCACTTAAAATATAAAAAAAAACAGGTTTCTTGAATGTGAAATTTGTGAGGGATCATCTTTTGTCCTCCTGTCACTTGCAAATTCCAATTTGATTAAATTAAATTCATTTGAAACAATTTGAATATGAAAACTATATTGGAAAGCATCACATAAGCATTAAGCTTTATTCTATTATATAGGCCGAAAAAAAATAAAAATACGATGCTGCTCAAACTTTCCATATTTTGCATATACAGGGCAGCAGCAAGGGGCAGGGAAAGCTTTTATCTTTGTAGACACTTTGCAGTTTAAGGTACACTATTTAAGATCGCATGGTGTCAGAATTCCTGATCAAAACACAACTTCTTAAAATATAAAGTTGGTCTTACATCAAAACCAATTTTATAAAAATGTTACAATTAAAAAAAAAAAAAAGTTTCTATGAATACAAGATCAGCAACTGGGAAAAAAACTGCCCAAAATCAGAATACCATTTTAAAGATGTTTATTACACAAAAATCACAATTATCTACATGATTAGCAGTGAAAGGCCCATACCTTAGCAAAATATCCGTAATCTATAATGCAACCCAACTCCATACAACTTTTATGAAGCATATTAACAGCACAAGACAGTTCTACAATAAACAAAGCATAACTGCATACGAAACAAGTTAAAATATCACATGGAGTTGACGAGTCCTGAAATGGAAGTTTCTACTTGAATTAAGTGTACTTTTACCCTTCAAAAAGCACTTTCTTTTAGGACCAACCTAACATGTAACTTCAGCCTACACTGAAACCGTCTTTATTCTCTCAGCTTTCAAGTCTTTCATTCTATGTCCTCACACTTCGGTTTCCTCTCGCCTTTCTGACTTCTTCCATGAGATCCTTCAGGTACTGGATCTCTTTTGTGAGGGACTCCGCTTTTTCAGCCAACTCTTGATTCCTCTCCTCGAGGACCATACACTCTGACAGGAGAGCCTCTTGCTCAGCACGTTTCTTTTGCCGATAGCGGGTCGCCGCAGTCTTGTTCTGCTCCATTTTCTTCAGCTTTTTCTTTTCACCCACAATCTTGGTGCCACTGGTTGTCTTCACTCTTCCTGCGAGAGGAAGATCAGGCTGCAGACTTAGTGTGGGCTTTGATTCAGGTGTGTTGTATGGCTTGCCTCTAGAAGAGCAAGACTGGGGTGATGCTGGGGTTTGTGGGTCAGAGAAGGTTGAACTTGAGGAGTTTTCCTCAATCGAATGGTTAACCACTGCACTAACCTCCTCTTTAGGAGTTAGTACTAGAACAATACGGGTTGGGGAAAGGGACAGGACAAATTTGGGCACCCGCACCTCAACAGGGGGTGGACTCTGAACTTCATCTATGTCCACCTCACAACCAAGCTCGAGAGTGTCTGTTGGAGAGTCGGGAGGAAGGACGGAAGGTGATGGAACTGGAGAAGCTGGTTCAGACTTTATCTCAAACTCAGCTTGGGGCTCAGGAACTACAGATGAGGAATCTGAGGTTTCACTGGGCAATGAAGAAATGAATGGAGTGTTAACTGGAGAATTCAGAGTAAGTGAAAGGCCAGCTGCTTCATCGATTTGAGAGATGGGAGTTATTGGACAGGTTGAAGTAATGATGGAGGCTACAGGCTGAGACTCCAGGTCTATTTGAGACTCCAGTGAAGCAATGAGCTCTTCTGGAGAACTGGGTGGATCTTCAGAATCATAGGAGCCTATGAGAGAGTCTAGATCAAACTCGCTCAGATCAATACGCTCCGTCATCCAGTCCATTTCACCAAAGGAATGATCTGAAATGGAGAAAATGTGGCATCAAAAAATAAGCAATTGCAAAATATTGCACCCTATTGCAGCTAAATGCAAACAAAGACGTCCTTACCTTTGCCACTTTCTGCGCCATGACAATCTAGGCACAGCTCGTCTGAGGGAAACCAGGACATGGACAGCGGATTGAGCCCAGCCTTCTCCCCCCTCTGAGGGGAGGGAGGAGTGCTGTGTGGGGAAAGAGAGGGAAGTGAAGAGGAAGAGAAAGATGAGAGTGGCGATTCAGCGCCTCCTAGAGGAAGAACCTCCTCATCTCTATCTAGAAAGGACCTCAGAGGGTCAGCCATCAGTGATGATGGGTCCCAAAGAAGGACTTCCATATCGTCCGGGCCAAACCGTGAGCTCATCAAAGCCATGACTGTCTACTTCAAGCGGAATCAAGGAGTCTTCTACTGAGAATTCAAACAATTTGGTGCTGTCAGGTGCAGCAAGGGTCAGAGTTGTCACAAAGGACCTGCAGGAAAAAAAGAAAAATTGTTAATTCTTATTTAAGTACTTTAAATGTAAACAAAATTAAAGGGCATTTGCAAAAAGTGATTAAGGCTAATGGGTTATTCCTGACTCGGAGTGACGTCATCTTCCTCCTGCTTAATCCTACCATATATGGCATGAACCACGTGACAATATACGTCACTGCCAGTCATGAGACTGTGCTTTATTTATAACAACAGAAGCTCAATCCGTAATGCCATCGGTTGGATAAACTTCTAAAACGAATCAATGTAATGTTGTATGGCTAATACGTCGTACTACCGCTTACAGTGAATGAAATCGTAAAGTTGCCACCATTTCGGAAACACGCCGCTCCCTTCTTTCAGGAATGTGCGCCATTTTGAGACGAACACGCGACGAAATAGAAAAGTTAAATTAACATGTACACTTTGTTAATTTAGCACTAAACGTAAAAGGACGGTGTGATAACCGATGCACATACGTATGTAATATAATACACTTAAATTTTCGTGCTAAATAACGACAATATCGTCGATCGATTGATCATTCGTTGTGGCATGGGGTGCCAACGTAAGCACTAATCACTTAACGAGACTAACCATACGTTAATCTCATCAGTATACGCACTTTTAAAACAGATTAACCTAAGTGTTACAAAGCGAATTGTTTAATTTTTTAACTCATTAATCGCAACACTTAGCTCTTCACTTATGTTACGCGTCTGCCAATTTATGACCAAGTTATTGGAAAAATGTAAACGTATACTTACGCCATTTTGCTATAAATGTAGGGAGCCAGTGCACTTTGCCGATGCACTGAGGAGTTTGCGCGCTGTCTACTGCCTGCAGTTCACACGGCCATTTCGGCGAAGAGCAGAATAGCTCAGTTTACCAACAACAATCAACTGAAACGAGAACAGATCTGCCGGTGATGACGTCGCCTTCTGACTTAAATAGGGCCGCAGTGTCGCGCAGACACATCCTTCCGCTGGATTATTTTACAATGTAGTAAGGCGCACAGACAGTATATAGACCCATACAATTGTATCGATTTAAGTAATTTTTTAGTCAGACTATGTTACTTAAAATATTTACATGTTGTTTGACACAAATAAAATAAATAGTGAATAATATAATACAAACAGAATCATATCAAATACATTTAATTACATTTTAGAGTCAACACGTTTACAAATTTACATTTGACGTGGGAACAAAGTTCATGAAAGCGAACCAAAAATGGCTTTTTGTGTCAACCTTAGCCAAACAAACAGGAAAGTAGAGTGTGAGTCATTTCAGATACGTGTCATTTGGGTCATTTCGGGGAAGGTGACGTCCCCGGAAGTTGTTCTGTTATATTGCCCTCTTCTGGGTGTAAAGTGAGTCTAAAGACCAAACCGGTGTTGCTTTTGATGTACAAATAAATAAAAACAAAACTTGCCAGAATGTAGTAAATATAAATACAAATGAAAGACTTTTAAAAGTAACTACAAACAGGGAACCCAAATATGTTCTCTAAAATAGGAATGAAAGACAGACCACACGAAAAACATACCTCATATTTAACATGAACAAATTATATTATACCCCAGCTAGAAATGTCCTTTAATTCACTCTATCTTTTGATATAAAAAGTGAAACCCCAGTTGTTATACAGATTCAAAAGAGACCAGAATTGACACAACAGAGACAATAAATTGTGTTTTAATTTAGAAGCAAACAGATTTTAAGCAGTTCATGAGCCATAAAGCAGTCACATCAAGGCACCAATAAGATACATGGAAAAGTCTCTCAATTAATAATATATTTTTTGAATAATAATAACATGTTATTTGCTGTACAGTTACTTTAATCTGCTACAAAAGAAGTGCCAAAGCTATATGTTTTCACCAGAAAACATAAGAAAATACACTAATCCAACTAAGGCCACTATCATTATGACGTCTGTGCTAGTGTATGATTGATTCAATCCCTCTCTTTGCTAAACATCGGCTAAATGTCACTCTTTCATCACATGTCCACACCACATTAGTGTAGTGTGGATCTCTGTAAGGAAACCTGATCTGCGGGGTTGTGCCTGTCTTTGTTCCCAAACATTAGTTGCTATAGATCAGTCACTAATTCAGCGATTCTGTTCTTGCTTCAGGCCCAACCACAGGCCATTGTCAACAGCATCAATGGAAGAAAGCTTGGCCTCTTGAGCTGATTTACACACACATGCTAGTGTGTTGTTTACTCTATTTCCCAGTTTTATTATTCCCATTAGCTGTGGGCTCTGCCTCAGGAAACAGCTCAGGGTTTTCTGCAAGCGTGGAGCGGATTCTCTTCTTCTCTTTAAAACGACCTGAGTGTGAGACTTTCACATGGCGTCCCTTTGTTGCATTTTTGTCCACAATGCGCTCCAAACGCGCATTAAACTGACTGTCTGTCGCAGTGTCTGGCGTCCCTGATGTCTCCTCGCCGTTGCTGCTGTGATCCCCAGGGATTTCGTACAAAACTTTTGGCTCTGATTTCTTTTTTCGAAGGAAGGTCAGTTTCCACCATGCTGGTGCTGGCTCTGCAGTCGCCATTAAATAGCAGCGTCCTGTGAGGATGACAGAAAGAGATACTGTGGTTAAACACAGGCCTAAATAGAAAATGAAATGACAACAAGTTTGTTCGATCATTGGTAAGATCAGTTATAATGTGTAAGCTGAGCTCTGAGGGTGTTAGCTGATGCTAATGTAAGATGTAGTTCTTATATTAGAAGGGAAGGCCGCTAATGAATTTTTTAGTGTAATCCAGTATGCGCCATATGGTAGAACTATTCTAGGTTTAACTTGAAGTGATACAATTACGGGCCTCAAATTTCTCACATGCTGCACTGCACACTATGTATCCTGGGAGGAAATGGACAGAGAGCTAAGCTTGAATAGGAAAGTTATAGATATTTTATTTTCAACTTAAAGTTTACATACTTTAGGGTATTTATGAAAGGTTTCTTTTGTACTAAAGTAAATTTTGGCAATTGTATAATGAACACCACATCTTTTAACCACAGAAAAATACCAAATTACTTGTTTCAGAGTCTGGATCTCAGAACAATAGGATTGAAATTTTTTTAGCAAAGTGTCTGTATACAAAGTAAACACAACGTAAAGTTCTTCCTATGTTTAAACAAACAAATGTGATGTTAATAGTAATACATGGTTAAGGTACATAGTGTCCCTTTAGCATCTAAAAGTATGTTTCTATTTTTCATAAAAACACCAGGTTTTTGATATAATGATAAAAAGCTTTAGAACAAAACATAAAAGTTATATGGCAGATGATAATTAAACGCCATTAAAAGCTTGAAGCAAAATGTGGTAAAAATAACAGTGGAATCCAGGCTGTAGAATACACCCCAAATGTTTGTAAATCTCTCTGTTTTATTCACATTTTTGCAACCTATTCATTGATGCTAGATGCTCACCATTCGCAGACTGAGAGATCGTGGTCATAGATTGTTTAATGATCATTTATAGGCAGCCAACTTTGAAGTACACTGTGTGGAACACTGCCCAAGTGAACCTTCCTCTCACATTGTGAGGCTAACCACAACATTTTCCAACACAAAGACAACAATACACAGAAACTGAGGGCAACATACAACTTTATTGCTTTACTGTCCTTGATTATATCTCGAAACTGAAGCCGTGGAAAGCAAAATAAACTCCTACACCACTCTTGCGTGTGCCAATACACATTGACAGGAAAGGCTTGGCTCGGTTGCCTAGTAACGAAGTGGTCATTTTCATACAGTATGCTAATTCCTGCTGCCTCTTTCAAGGTTTCGACTCTCGCTCCTGCTTTTATGTTTACGAGAGCAAACAGAGATCAGGTGGAGCCAAGCTGCTCCCTTTCACAGCTCTGTTTTTATCGCTTACGGCCTTATAAAAACGGCCTTTAATCCCTTTGTTGTGAACAATGAACCATATTGTGTTACCGCTCTGTTTGAAAAGCAGCAAGCAGGTATACTGTGAACAAATTAGTCTTGGTTAAATGTTCTGTAATGTTAATATTCTGGATTATTCCTGGTTGACTCCTTTGGAGTTTTATTACATTAGCTTTAGAAAAGAAAAGGGTTAGGAGCCACTGCTGCAGCTCTAATGGATTAAAAGGAGCAATCTACATTCTGCAGAAAATAACACATTTTAAATGTTTGAATCAAATAGATCACATTAATGAGTAACATAATTTTTTTAGTTTAAATTTTAAAAAAAAATGCAGCAATCTAAGCATCAAGCTATTTTTGTGATATATACAGAATTAGCAAACAAAACAAAATGAGCATTTCCTGAAGGAAATGAGTGAAACGGTTCGGAATGCACCTTCTTCTGGGTGTATTTTCGGATTTTGAAATAATTTTTGAATTTAACAATGAAAAGAATGGTCGATAACATCTAGATAGGGCTGAAACAATACATCGCAATACAAAAATGTCACAACACGTATCGAGGAGCTACTGGAAGATATCTTCTTGGAGCTGAAGTGTATTCAGAAGGGTTTCTAGTCACTTCTGAAACTTCCTTGCCTTGTGTTCCTGTTTTTATATTTACTATGCGGCAATAATCCTTTACTCACATTTTAAATGATTATAAAATGAGCTATCTCCATCATTTTAAGATGTAAAACTATTAACAATGTCCCTCAAACAAACCAAATTAGACCCTAGCATTCATAGTGTTGTGGTCTCAACATTTTTGAGATCCCACTTTTTCCAGTGATGATTCGTCATTTAAATAGTTTCAAAAGCTGGTTATAAATAGTTTTGTCAAATATTGTGATGCCTATCGTATTGTAGACATAATATTGAGGCATGTATCGTATTGTGTGTATTGTTACACCCCTCCTTTAACAATATTTTGACTAACATTAAATAATGTAGCGATCTGTGGTAAACTGCAAAACTTCTTTACAAAGATGTGACCAGAGGCTGTATCACACCAATACAAACATACCACTAACAGCATAACTCGAATCATTAGCTTAAACTGTTAGCCATGCGGGGCATGTCTGAAGCATGTCAAAAGTCTGAATACCTGTTAAATAAATACTGTAAATATGGTGTCCTTACTTCGCAGATTTTCAGCTATCGCGGCCAGTTCTGGAACCTATCTTCCGCGATAAACGAGGGTTCATTGTATTTTAGATTATGGTTAAAATAAAAGTGGTTCTGTTGGAAGAGGGGTGGAAAGTGTTCATGGTTATGCTTTACGTAGAAAATGTTGCATCTCAGGTGGATTAATTGTCTTCGCCGGCTTTCCAAGGCTTTATAAGAACTCCTTACAGCTCTGTCGCTGGTTTATCGTACTTTGACATGGACTTGATGCATGCTCTAAACATTTTGGCTATGGTGCAGCCAAAACTGCTGGGTAAAACTCTCAAGCTAAGAAAAGGTGGTTATTAAAACACCCACATCCCTTATGGTGGCTAAATCCTTGCAGGAGAGTTACTTCACTCAGTTTGCAGCTCATAAACCATTTTTTGTATTTGTTTAGATTCAGCACTTTTCATTGATCCATACTGTAAATAAAATCTCAGCGGTAGCACACCATGTAGCACACAAAAACTAAGTGGTTTAATGCATATGTGACACTTACAGCATTACTGAGTCAAAAAGACCCCAAATTTTTAGGGAAAAAAGGGGCAGATTTGGGAAACTATCCGCACAAATATGTTACAGGAATGAAACCACTTGAGTCTGGTTCACACCCATGTTAAGGTGCTCATACAAATTTTTTAAAAGTAAAAAGCACCCCTTATGGGTGATGCCTTTTTTTTTTTTTTAAATAAAAGTCTATTATAAAAGAAATGCACAGTTATATTCCCCAAACTGCTGCTTTGACACACTTAAGTGTGCAACAGTTCCTGGTCTCTGTAGACCTCAAGATGTTTTTTTTTTCCAAACCATGCAGCAACAGAAATAATTAATTAATCGAGACGTCCACAGAGATTCCTCTTCCCCATGAGACCCTCGCTTGAAACATAATGTTCTATTGTCATGTGCTACTCATATGTGTTATTAACTGGAGCTATTATAGATTTGATTTTGCGTTCGTTTATACACTCATCGTCTCGATTATCGGCAGACAGGATGCTCTCATTTGATAGTGACTTGCTCCCGGAAAACACTGCCTTTTCCTTCTACCCAGTGATTTCCTTGACTCTTATCGAATCTTTATCTTTATATGAAAATCACATGCATAACAGCGCTGAGTGTAGAATTTTCCATTGCGTCCATAATCGCCAAGGTGCTCTTCATCTAAATGTAGTGGACAAATTCAAAAGAATCGATTCTCAAAATAACCTCTAGATTTGAATATTAAATGGATCTCAATTATATTGTGGTCATGTGCGTGTGCTTCAGGCAATAGAATAGTTCTTATCTCCCTTCATAACTTTATACTGACACAATATAATCACTCTGATATTTAAAAATTCTATGTCTATTGCCCAAAATAAGCATTTGATCTGCCAGAGAGCAACACTGGACTAAATTCTCCTGTTCACAAACCTCTCCATTAAGGGGAATACCACTTATCTATGAACACCAGGGACAAAATTGTAGACCTGCACTAGGCTGGGATGGTAAGAAACAATTTGGTAAGAAGGGTGAGGAATCAGCGTAGAGACGCCTAGCTTGTCTCCAGACCTGAACCCTATAATAAATCAATGGAGGGAGTTGAAAGATCCTTTATGGAGAATAGGACCAAAGTCCCAGATAAAAACCTGGTTTTATGTCTTTGTTTACCTGGACCAGCCTTGTATCACAAGAATTTTTGCCAGGTTAGTGTGAGTTCTGAGCAAGTAGCATTTCCGGGAATAAGTAATGAACAGCTCTAGGTTGATTAGACTATAAGGAAGACATGGAGAAACCTGTGGCAAGCCCCGATAAACTCCTCCTGAAACTTGTTATTGAAACACCACTAAGAACAACAGGAGATTTATGAAAGTGAAAATACATACTATATTTGTTTGAAATACTTTTTTTCATACAACAAAGTACAAATTCACTGGTAAAAATCTTTGTAGATCCAGTTTCTCATAGTTGAAGGGTATATAAGGTTAATATGACAGATCTCTCAATTGTTTTAAAGTGGATCTTCAAATAAAAAGTTCATTTACCGCACTACAATGCTATTTTAACCCTTTACC
Source organism: Danionella cerebrum (assembly GCA_007224835.1). Classification (NCBI taxonomy): domain Eukaryota; kingdom Metazoa; phylum Chordata; class Actinopteri; order Cypriniformes; family Danionidae; genus Danionella; species Danionella cerebrum. The sequence goes on along the minus strand of SRMA01025887.1, from coordinate 716,582 downwards.
CACTGCGTAGCTTGATTTCCACTGGAAAAAATGATACTCATTGTCTCTCAGATGCACATTAAAGGTAATGTCTCAAAGCAATCGCTCCTGTCGGAAATAAATATACATCACAGTACGATGCAGTACTAGTGTTTAAACTTTGGAATGAGACTCAAGACTAATCTCTCAAATATGACTAGTACTTTTAGCGAAAAACTGCAAAATAAGAGGTTTTATTTTCACTTCTATTTTTACCTAGCTTAGAAATCTTCTCGTTGTGATTTTGTGGGTAAAATTCGATCTGTAAGAAAAAAATGTGAGGCGACAATTTCCAAGAATATTGAATTGACTGGATAAATTAAAGTTTTTTTTATGGGTGGTGGACCAATAACACAATTCTGCTTGTTTGAGTATCACATAGAGACGAAAATTTTTAAAGAAAATATATTGAAATGCTGGTCGTTTGAAAAACATCAAAGATGTCAATGGCGTGACGGTCATGTCATTTGGTATGAGGTTTGTGGTAACAGAACACAAGGAAACTGGTATCTCCAAGGTGGTATCACAAGGTTTAAGAGGTTTTATCAAACATATCTTTAAAGATTTGAGAAGCGATGACCTCCTTTACATGACGACTTGATAATACACCAAGATATACCAAAGGTTCACAAGGAAATGTGAGCAAAATCAAAGCAGTCGTGATTAAAATGTTTGATGAAAAAATATGTGCTGCATTTACACTTTTTATGGCTTTTGACAATTTGACAATTTGACAAAGACATTGCAGCAAAATCATGAAAAAAAAGAACTACCCATACCTATTTCATATTTATTTAGAAAAATATATATTTTATATTGCTATGCATTTTTCTCTTCTCAGTTCCTCTTGGTTGTCCCCAGATCTGAAAACCGGGCTCCAGCATTTCAAATCCTCCTTGATTTTACCATTTCAGGATCAATTTGAACAAGACAAGGGTCCTGAAGCTGATAGAACAATACGTCTAGTGTTTGTAGCAAAGACGATTTCACACTTTGCACCAGGGACACATGAGTAAAATGCTCGGCGATGACGCATGTCCTGACGCAAGTTGTTTCAAATAATAGGTACAATTGACCCATTATTATATATTGTATTGTCAATCTAATTGAAATATTTAACTTGCATTATTATACACGCATATATTATAATAATATTACAGCTTACAAGTGAATATGTAAATAGCACAAACTCTTTAATCTCGTTTTGGATTGAATCTTCATTTGAGAGACAGTGATGCAGCCAAACATAAATAGGTGCTTTAGTGAGATCAGAGATCAAAATTTGACTCCTGATATTAAAAAAAAACTATTGTATAGCCATAAAAAGAGATGTATCAGTCCAGTCCAACTTCTACTGTAGACGAGACCGAAGGAGGATTTGCATTTCAAAGTGTTCTCTTGATTGCAGTAGCCCCCTCCACGCACAAACTCCCTAGTCAGGGTTCACTGTTTGCTATAAATGTTTAATCAAATGTGTCCAAGGGTCATTCATTTATCAGAACTTTCACATTTTTTTGTGTGCCGTCTCATATCACACCTGTATTCTCACGGAGCAGAATCTGTTTTCTGAATGCAGGCTTTAAGCTTCTCTCACCTGTCTGGGGGACGGTACGACGGTCGAGATGTTTTCTGCTTTTGTGGTTCACTCTCCTCAGCTCTCAGTGGAATCGAGCGCATAAGGTCATCGCCCTCCAGGAGCCTCTGTAGACTTTAGATGGGTTCTTCGTTCTCCTCTTCAGTTCTGCTGCGCGTGAAGCTTCCCCGAGCTCTGCCTATCTCTGGCAAACAGGTGTGGGTTCACAGGTGTGTGGCTCCTCCCTCCCTCTCTGCCTGGACACACAAGGATGACATCAGCATCGGGACAATAGCATCAGACAATGTCAGATTGGGTGTAGATGAAAATGAAGGGATGGGCGTTTGATTGTACAATAGATAGCATTATACTGGTCTTTACTGAGAAACCAATTTTTAAAAAACATATAAAAACAAAATTATATATGCTATCTACCGTGATAAACGTAGGTTGTCATTTATTTAACTAGGAATCTGTTTTTATTGAACTTCAATAGATGTAGACTCACCGGCCATTTTATTAGGTACACCTCTCCAACTGCTTGTTAACGCAAATTTCGCATCAGCCAATCACATGGCAGCAACTCTCAATCTCAAACTCAAGACAATCTGCCGCAGTTCAAACCGAGCATCAAAATGTGGAAGAAATGTGTTTTAGCTTACTTTGGTTATGGCTTGGTATTTAAAAAAAACTACTGGGATTTGCACGTAAAACCATCTCTAGGGGTTTCTATGGACAAAAAAAGGAAAAAACTCAGTGAGCCACAATTTTGCAAGTGCAGGAGCTGATAGAAAGGCAGCAGTTGCTGAAATAATCAATCAAGGTCTGCAGCAGAGCATCTCTGAAAGCGTCGAACCTTGAGGTGGATGGGGTACAGCGGCAGAAGACCCCCCGAATGTACCTCCTGCAGCTAAGTACAGGAAATTTAGGCTACTGTTCGCACAAGCTCACCAAAATTGGACAATAGAAGATTAATAAACCATTGCCTGGTCAGGATGTTCTCCATTTCTACTGCACCACGGCCGCAGCTAAAGTGGGTATTGTTAATCTCTTTACGACCACACTGTTCCCCTCAATGTCATAAAGCTTGAATAATCTCAGACTGGTTTCTTGACCATGAGCTGACTGTACTCAAATGGCTCCACGGTCAACTCAATCCAGTAGAGCACCTTTGGGATGTGGTGGAACGGGAGATTCTCGACACATATGTGCAGCCGGCAACTCTATGATGCTATCGTGTCAAAGTGAACCCAACTCTCTGAGGAATGTTTCTTGTACCCAGTTTAATTAATTCCACGAAGGATTTTGGTGTACCTAATAAAGTGGCCGGTGAGTGTAACTTGATTTTCTGAGATATTATTATTCAGTGCTAAGCTCCGTCCTCCTGGTAGCTGTTGCAGAAGCTCAATGAAATACAATGTGAGATAATGGCTTGAGAGACTTGCCCTAGTATGTTTGAGGAGGAAATGACTTGATTTAATCCTTTGTGTTCAAAACTAGCAACATTTTTAGGTACTTTATTACCCAGCGTCGTTATCTTGTTATCAGCGAATGTAAACTTCCGTCCCTCAAATCGATATTCCATACCTACACAGCTCAGACAGCTCGCCTTGGACACTTATTAGACAAACCTTGTGCAATATCTATCAAACAAACCTGTGAAATGAATACATAGGATTTAGGGAAGGTGTAAAAATGCTGTCTTTAATGCTTTCAAAAATGGAAGCAAAAGTCAATTATTTTCACCAAATGAACAAGAACTCAATGTAAGCACTCTTTGCTTTCACATCATTCTGTCTCTTACATCCTTTCTGTCTCTTCATGTAATCCCAGACACACTTGATATTAAGATTCGGGTGCAGTGGAGGCCATGCCAATGCTGAAGACAGTTAAGCCTCCTACACACCTGTTTCTGTTTCAGTTCATGAATAGGTTTCAAACTACGCATGACAATGATTTGCATTTTGTTCATTTGCAAAAATAAACAATAATTATTTATGTTTCTGAAAGCATTCTTTGTGTACAGCATCATCACATCTGAATAAACCTTTTGCAAAGTACAATAAACAAAGATAAGAAATAGTTTTCTTATCTGAGTAGACCTTCATCTTTTTACTAGGCTTTCAGGATCATTGTTACATAAACAAAGGCAAATTAACAATTAAATGTAAATTAACTCAGTTTGACTTTGGTTTCTTGAGATTAGAGCTTTATAGATTCCGCTCCTGGCGAATACACCTCACACAGGATACATCCAAACTTTTGCAGATTAATGAGAACCTCCTTTTACAATATATTGTTAAATATGAATATGTGACCTTTGATGTTGAATTGCATACATTTTGAGCATTTTAGTAAAAAATGGCTATGTCTATTAAACTATTAAGCAGCATTATAAGCTATAGGTTGAATTGTTTAATTTTTTTGATGCAAGGAATTTGTTCATTTACTACATAAAAAGGAACAAATATAAAGGTCAAAATAAAGAGGTGAAACTGATTTAATTGCACTATTTACACAACAATGCCCTCAGCAAATCTGTGAAAATATACTGTAATCAGTTTCCTTAAAAAAGAAAATGAGCTTTTAAAACACTATGAACCTTGTTAAATGTTACAATTACCAATTTTTTAATTAAAAAAGTTTAATGTACAACATTTACTTTGATATGAACATTTCTACAAGATAAAACAATAAGCGAAACCTGTTTGATTTCCAACCGTTCATTATTCAGCTCAGCCAATCAGATTTATTTTGACGCTGGGGGCGGGTTCACTGTTCGCTCTATGATTGGACGACTCAGCTGTCAATCGCAGTCGATTTCACTGTAGAGCTCCTGCTAGATCACGGTTTCAGTTCATCATAAAAACTTTGACTGAACAAATCAATATAGGATGGAATGATTTTAGGGAACCTACGATGAATTTTAGATGGGATATTTCAGCCTAACTTGAGCCAAGATAGCCACTGATTACAGTTTATGCGTTCTTCTCTTAAGAGTCCAGTGAAAGTCGATTACTCTTTATACCACTAGAGGGCTCCCAGACTCATAGAAAGAGCTACAGGCTAACCAGTGCTGGCACTGGTATAAGCTGGAATCAGATCAATGATGGATCGAAGATGCCCAGAGTAGCGCCCCATGCATGGATGCCCTCTGCTGAGATCAGGCTGCCTAAGGAAAGCGAATGGCCGAATCTCTGCCCTCTCTGGGCGTGTTAACCAGGACTCTCCCTCTTGGGGTCTGTCTAGTTCATGTGGTGCCCTGGCGGAAGGACAGTGTCTGTGGTGTTCAGACACATGGGAGTGAATAAGAACAAGCCAGAATTGGAGGTCCAGTAGAAAAGCTTGCGGCTGAGGGCTGTTTAGCACCAGCTGGGCTCTGGCGCTGGTGGTTTCATCATGGCAGCCAGGATCTGCAGGACACATACTCCATTAATCATTATCTTACAGCTTGTGCACGATGGGAAGCTTCATTTGGCCTGGCAAGAGTCGTTTCTATCTGAAGGGATGTTCTGGGCATGGAAATCACTTGGCGGGTTTCATACATTTGGTTTTGTGTTCAATGTTTGGCTGATACGCGGAAATTGGAACTGACTATCAACTAAAGATTTGTAATTGTAAGTTGAAGTGTGTGATCAACAAGTGGGAAAACCTGAAAAATCTGCAGGGGTATCACATACTTTTTTGCTTCATTGTAGTTAAAATGTATGTTTGAAGCATTTTATGTATGCAGATTGTTTTCACACCTGCCTACAACCTTTGCACAGTACAATGTGTATGAAATATAATTTGTTAAAGTAATGTTTTTACATCTCCATTGTTTTGATAACTAGAGATTTTAACAAACTTTAAGAACAACTCGAAAGTACAATTTACATTTTCTAAACAAAAATTATTTCATTTTGATAAAATACTTAATATTTTAACTAAATATTTGGCAACTATTCTTTATTATCAAACTTTTTTATATGAAATGATGAAAAATTAATCAAAACGAAACGTTACATTTTTTAAGTCTCTTAATGTCCCGTTTTATTATTATTTAATTTAGTGAAAAATACTTACAATTATTCTAGTTAAATATTTGGCAACTATCCTTTAAGAACTAATATAATAATTCAGAAAATTAATCAGAACGAATTTATTTTCCAGAAACGTGACCGCCGTGATCTTAGCGCCCTCTTGTGGTCATGTTGTGCTCACTACATAGCAGCTGCCGTCTTCAATCCCTCCACCAGGTGGCAGCAGCCCCCGTCAGTCTTCATTACAGCACGAAACTGCTACAAATTGAAAATCAAGTTACTGTCAATCTTTTGAGAATGAAGCTATTTCATATCCTGAGAGGGAAAGGAATTGACTGAGTGGATTCTGATGCAGACAGAACAGTTTAGAGGGGGAAAAGCGATTGAATAATGCTGTTTCATGCTGTTTGTTTTATTCCACAAAAGGCTACACCTCCCCTTTCCATGGTTCCTTTCCACACTATATGGAACAATGACAATATCGTGAAGCAAAAGAGCAAAACTTTCAAGCTGAGATTTGCTCGTACAAATGTAAAAATAGGGATTAAATATAAAGATTAAATAGGTTATCAAAATTAAATATAAAGCATTGTGGGGGTGGGAAAAGGCACTATTTTATATAGAATGATGTACTCCGCCGCTAATAAGCAGAAAATCATAAAAAATGAACTAGAAATGTTTATATTCATCCTGATATCTTACGAGCTTGTTTACAGAGGTCTCAGTTTGTGGCTACTGGGGCTTATCTTTACTTGATGTGCAGAAAAACTCATTCCTGACGTGTTGGAGAACAAGGAACGTTGAATGATGGAGCCCATCAATCAAAACCCTTCTGTGCCCATCGCTTCTAGATCATCGCCTCCTCCTCCTGACATGTACACATGTAATGTTAAAGCTACAGTCACATGAAACTCAAAATTGCCTGTTCATGTACTCACTATCAATATTTATATAGGTGACCTTTATTCTCTGGTATATACAAGAAAGAGAGAGCTCTTTGACCATTTGTAAAAGTGCAAGTCACAAGCTGCCGGCACGTTTACAGAGAGAGAGGCAAAGAAAAGAAAGGACAATGGGCAAATCAAAATTAACTGGATATCCATTGCATCTGCCGATACAGGAATATAGAGAGGTAATGAATTAAATTTAAACACAATATTAGTTTACACGCAATATTCCCAAATGTTCCTATTCCCCAACCCTGGAATGGATACTTCTCTGAATGACAAATTATTTATGTTCGGAGTTATCTATGCGCGGTTACGTTGCTTTGTATGTAAGAAAACAATGTTTAATGAATTTTAACAGCATAATTATTGTGATTTGTTTCTGGTCTGCAAAAGAAAACGATGATATAAATCCGGCCCACATTAAAGTTTCACAGCACTGTCGACCACAGTATGAAACAAATACATATGAAAAACTGTGTTGTGTTCTACCAGCAGATGGTAGCAGCCAAAAAGCAAAGTAATGGCTACAGCTTTCAGGGAAAGTGAATTTTTAAAAAATTTTAAAAATTCTCTGCCAAGAAACTGGTTGTTTTTAAAGATTTTAATATCAAGAGGCACAACCTCAGGAAACATGCTAATGATAACAACTTCAAAATTTGAAAACGGGTGCTGTTTTAACGGCAAACTAAGTAGTTTTGTGAGGTTCTAAAGAACTGCTAACATCTCTGAGATTGTTTTTGTTCCTTTTTTACCCAGAGGTTTTTATATCAATATTGAAGTTACTTTCATAGATTGTGTTTGGATTTATTTTTGTTTTATTGAAGAGTTAACTTTTATGTAATAGTAAGAGTTCAACGTTGCCTGAATGTTGGGAAAAGCTACTTTTCTAATTGGAATCAAAGATCTATGGTAACCTATGCTAACAGTGTTATAGATGGGGAGGAGGTGTTGTCAGACAGGGCACAGCGGCCATCTTGTTTGCAATCTTAGTTTCCACTAGGAGACGCACTTGGCTTAGTTGTCCATCTTGTTCGATAAATATAATTATAAGTATTTGTTTTTAAACACTAATTATTTACTTGTACAATTGTACATATTTATACTTGGCCATAGCATATGATGCTATTAAAACAATAAAATTGAAAAGGATTGCATAGGTAGGGAGTTGCTCTGCTTAACCAATAACCATGGCAACGTCACCCTACAAATATGGCGGATATTTATATTAAATATTTATACAAATATTTAGTTAAATTAATGCTAAACTACCGTTTACGCTTGCTTGTATTGAAAGAAAATCTTACAAATGTAGATTTTTCGATGTGAGACATTGCAACTAAAACAGGAAAGTTGATAACTTCAAACCAAAAATATCTTTGCAGTGTTTTTAAACGACCCTGTCCTGTCGTATAAGATATCTATGGTGTTGATCGAGCTCACATGACGTCACAGCTCGAAATGGCGTACACATCCGGGTCTTTATTAGTAGAGTTAATTTACTTTTTGAATTATTATTATCATCCCGTCACAAATAAACCCATTGGCAGTTACACGGGGGGTTAAGCATTTTCTCATTTTTATAACGCTATTTCAATGACACAAACATATAACTCCAAACTTCTAATTCTCTGGGGAATGTCTAAAAGTTAGCGTCTTTATTTACCCAAACAGACAGTCCATCTTCCACGCGCCCGAAGCCAAGCTCCTGCGCATCCGCAATGAGCTGCTCTTTTGGCGGGCAAAAGGGTTAAAACCGATCGGCAGGCATCAGTTTAATCATAATCAACCGAGCTAAAGAGGAGTAATGGAACCTGCGAGCCGGGCGCGCCTGTGTTCCGCCACAGATTAGCCGCTAATTTGCATAGCGCTTTCGTTCATCCACATCGGCCCGACGACAGGCCGTCCTCCCCGGACACAGCCATGCGTGGCCCCCGGGGCCGCTTTGACAAATGGCTGCCCGCGCTGCGCTGTCTCTGCGCCCGAGACGGGGCAGCGAGAGCGACAGTGATTGATAGTCTGACGGGATAAATAGTGCAGAACTTCTTCTTCTTCTGCTTTTTTTCCTAATAGGCGTACAAGAGGTGTTTAAAAACCTGCGTAATGGAGAAATATGAACCAGAAGAGTAGGAAAGGAAGAGGGTTTTTGTGCTGCTGAGGCCTTCCAAACACGAAGTGGACTCACCTAGCTCTCCGACAAGTTTTACACTTCACTAAATTGCTATTTTCATAGGGAAATTGTGCTTGTTTTAGTGCCTCAGCCAATTGAACGACTATTACAACCTGACTGAATAGGCGAGACCTACCCCACCTGCTCAGTTAGCAACTTAAAATGTGTTGTGAACTTTTGATGTGGAATATTTTTAATTTATTCATATTTTGGGGGGTTTTAGTTGTGAAGCCCCTTGTGAAATTGCACATTTGTAGAGTATTTCCCAAATTATGTTTAACAGAAAGTCTTGTAAAAACACAGCATTACAAATTGAAATAAAAGTATAGCCAAGATTTTCATAAGAGGCCTAATGTTTAACCCTTTTGCTTAATTTGTTTGCTCCACAACAAATCTTAAGCACATCTCCTGAGGAATAATAACCCATCCTGAGCAGATATTCAAGCTCCTCCAGATTCATTGGTCCTTTGGAGCAAACCATAGACTTATATGTGCCCCAAAGATTTTCTATTAGAATCAAGACAAGGCTTTGTGCAGTTCCTCATTCGGAGGAACTTCTTCACAAGAGGTGACGTGTGCTTTGGGTCATTATATATTTCTTCATATAATCTTATTTTTTCATGCTTCTCAGTTCCAAATGCACTGAAACACCCCTACAGCATTATACTCCCAACTCCATGTTTCACTGTGGGAACGGTGCTCGTGCTGATTGATACCTCATCTCCATTGATCTCTCATTTTTCTCCAAACATAGGCATATCTATATGCCCATAAAGCTCTAGTTTCGTCTTATTTGACTAAAGTTTCCAAGATGCATCACTCGGTGATGATATTTCTTCAAGTTCTGACTGCCAGACAGGGTTCCCGGAAATATGATCGGATTCAATGACATTATTTATAATAAATATTGCGTTTTGAGAGTTTTAAAAGCTGCAGTGCTCATCTAAAGGGATCCTACTTCGAGTTATGAAAAAATGCATAATGTGGCCCCCTTTGTGAAGGAAGCTTTCTTGGTCAGCAACCTGGCAGTGCATTCTTGTGAGGGCTCAAGTGACTATTTTCATCATCCAGACTTGATTAATCATTCACTAGTGTCCTTTAGGGTTTTTAGAAACCTCTTTAACTGGTTTTCTTTTGAAGTATTTTGAAATCTTTCCCTTTCTGCCTCTTCCCATCTAGTTTTCCACTGCGTTGGTCTCTTTAAACCTCTTTATAATGCTTTTCTTTACAGTTCTTAATACACAAAACAGCTTTGATAAGCACAATATCCTTCGCCATCTTTATGAGCATAAATAATTATTTCACTCAAACTAAAATGACTCTCATTGTCTTTGCCATGATGACAGCGCATGCTATTTTACGAGATGTTTTCTATGATACTAATCTTGATCTTATGGCGCAATTTAAATGCGGAATTAGGTTAATCAGCAACGTTAAATTAACAAGTAATTGGATAACGGTGTTTTGTTCTAAAGCCATTTGGGCATTTTGGATCTAAAAGCAAGGATAACCCCATTTATGCAGACCCCTGACCATGTAGCGAACTGGTGGGATTTCTTTCTGTCATTACTTTCATCCGGCGGATTTGATGCAATCCACCACTGACCTTCATTTCTGCAGGGAAATACTCTTTCCTCCATTGTCTTCACCAGGGTAATTACCACAGAAGAATCATTTAATGTCATAATTAGCCATATTTAGTGGCAATGCAGGCTGACGTTAACCATTACGGAAACAAACTAATAATAATAAAAAAAAGAAACAAATCCCTTCAAAGCATCTAAATTTGTTTGTTTTACTGGTGAAATTGAACCCCGATGTTCATACATTTTACAAGCTACATTTCTGAAAAAATGAACATTTTTGCACCAGTGAATTTACTATAAAGGAACATAATATTTCTCTTTATCGATTTAATAATATATTATTCATCCTTTAATATAATCGAGTGCATTATCCTATCATTATCCCCTTGTAGGATCGATAATGCAAGGTAATATTTCTCGAATAACCTTGCATGCACAAACACAGAGGTACAGTATGTCCCTGGGCGCATGTCTGTTTGCAGATGAGGATGCAATAAAGCAGTATAATGAATTCATTACATGCTATCTGACACCATTACCATAAGAATGCCAAACACATACATCAGCAAAGCCCAATTTACACACCTCACCTCGCTCTGCTGCTAGCACACACACACACACACACACACACACGCACACATGCAGAGAGAAAGAAAGAGAATGGATCTGCAGAGGTGAACATGCATGTGAATGTATTGAGTCTATTGCATGTGTGTCAATCAAAATATCAAATGTTTAGAGACTAAGAAACTCAATGTCGGTCATTTTAAACCAATCCATTCAGTATAAAATTGTCTGCAATATTTCGCCACTAGATCCACGTTTCCAAAATGGAACGCGAACCTTCTTTACATGGCCAGCTGGGTGGGGCCAAGTCCTCTACATGTTTTTATAGTCAATGGTAGTTGTTATGTTGGCTTGTTTATTTGTCTTTTGCTTTGTACAAAAAAATTCTGATTGCACTACGGCCACCAAACTTAATAAAAACAAGTTGCTATATCTGTTACCGCTAAAGGAGTTCTGAGAAATCTCTGAGAATGCTGGGAAATTTTACATTGACTTAACATTGGGTCAAACTTTGTAAAAGTGTAACAGAGAACCTCACCGAAGTTTGAAACAGACCAGTCATGGAGGCTATCGGCCTGTGTAAAAAATTACCAACCACTGTGCAAAAGTGTTTGAACCCTACGCTCCAGAAGGGATTTGATAAAATAGCAATGAGAATATCTTCAATATGCAGCGTTGCGGAGATATGGAGGGTTGTTTATGTTACTCATAGTCACTGACAGCTCCCTAGCAACCAAACATTACCCTAGCAACCAAAATTTGTAAGCTCTATCTCAGCTTTGTTAAATTATACATAGGGGATGTTATGTTACGTTATTGACTTTTCCATAGCAACCAGACTGTTTAACATAGCAACTAATTTGGCATATCACTATTTAAGCTTAAGAAAATCATAGAGATATTGTGTCTGTGTGTGTGTGTGTGGGGGGGGGTCACCCCTGGATCTGAATGTAAACAAATGATTTTAATCAAAGTAATTACTTAAGGTTAGTGTTCTCCATTAAACAAACAGACCCAAATATTCATGTTTTTGCACTGTAGGACAAATAAAGAAAGTGTGTTCACACACACACACTCGGTAGAATCCTCTGCAGATGCATTAAATGAGTGTTAGTGATGATAATGCCAGAAAATAAGCTAATGTCTCATTACAATCAACAAAAATGTGACATTAGGACCCTATTGCATTAATGCACGTGAGCTGCTGATTTTTTTCTATCCAGTGTATAATTTTATTTGTTCAACAGTTTAAAGCACCATTAAATATTCATTCATTTATTGATATTAAATACACAATTACTGCACACACACAGGGTGGAATCCTCGGCGGAAGCATTAAAGCTCAGAGATAGATCGCAGGCATTAGGAAAAATAATGGTGTGGATTTTCCCGCCTCTCATCTCTGGTCAGAGCGCTTTAATAAAGTGCGTAATAAAGTGATGTGCGCTCGGAACTATCTGTAAGAGCTGAGGATCTGTCTCCCTCGTGAAAACTCAGCATCGCTCATTCACACTAAAAGCCGAGGCAGCAGCGCTCAATGCTGAGGCTTACAGCTGTCAGCTTCGAGATGTAGCTGATTCGGTTACGCAGGTGCTACATTAAAACATTACAACATTATATTGTGTTCATTTACGAAGGAGGTTTGGGTAATTAGTCCATAATTCAGGGCAGATGGTGGTTAAAGATGCTTTATTGCATTACAGCTCTTGGGACCGCAGCTCCAGAGAGACGGTCACATACTAATGAAACTCATCTGGCTACTAACAATAATAAGATTTGGAAAAAGTCTCATGTGAGTTTGGGACTCGTTCGAATCAATTGCACCTGGAAAGAGAGATACATCCGATGAGAAGTGTACGACTCAATGTTGCATGAACTCTGGTTTGAAATGATTTGATGGTAGTGGGAACTGGACCGAGACTCCAACAGCTGTATTAATTAATATGTCTAATTAAAATGCAGCTACCCTTATGGCTGTCCAATGAGATGTGATTGAAGATGGCAGTAATCAAGATGTGGAAAACGCCATTTTTTACCACTCAAATCAGTCGACAGAGCTCAATTCAGCGCACTTGAGAGAGAGAAATGGCCACTAAGTATGTAATTCCAGGCACACACATGTGTTCAGGTCTGCGTAACATCACGGTGGTTGGCTGCTGCCAGAGCTGTGTGTTCACACACTCTTCACGAAGCTCGATTTAACGTCTTGTGTGTAATAAATAGTGTTGCCAGATCATTTGGGCCATATGTGCTGCATCAGGCTCAAACTCACACAGACGGAGTGTTTTGCTGCAAGCTCTCTGTATGTTGACCGGCAGCGCTCTGGGGCCGAGTGAGGAAATGTGATACACCCCAGCACCTGGGCGTCCTGCAGGAGACAGGATGTGTGTTTGGGGTCTGCATGTTTCTCTTCTGTATATTATCATGCACTATTGCCCTGCGGCCTGTAAGGCCCCGGGATCCTTCAGAGCCTGCCAGTCAAACAAGAGCAAGACAGACAGAAGAATTAAGAGCTCGAGCTTAGAATAATCTTGGCTTAAGTGACGGATAACATTAGTTGAATTAAAGCTGCAAGCAGCGATTAAAGGGTTTTCACACCTCACCCATTGGGCAATTTGTTGCACTATTCACTACGACCAGTCCGAATTTAAATGATATCAAGAATATAACGAAGTAACGACTGACAGGAGGCGCAGTGAGAATTAATATATTGATGAATATTGTCAAAATTGGCAAAGAAGTATCATCAACATTGCGATCACAGGAAATCTCTGGGAGGAGTCTGTTAAAGTATAAAAACTCAATTTTACAAGTAAATTCTAAATAACTCACTTCCACTTAGTTCTCACTCTAATAGTTCCTGAAATAGCCGCCAAAAGCTACAGGCAACTGCATATTCCATGTTACCACTAGGTGGTGCTATAACTGACATTGTAGGCTGCTATAGAGATTTGTTCAGACATGGACTTTTAAAGTCTCTACACATCGATACGCATTTTTAATCCAAAGTTTTGTGCGACAAGCGCCATGATTGAAAACAATGGGCGTCAATGGGAGTGTACACACCTGTGTGGTGCCAACGATAAAGGCAGTCTGATATGGCAATATTGCTCCGACATATCAGATCTATCTTCCACAAGGAGACTGACCAATGAAAGCTGGTTCTTCTGATGACTTGCGCATGACGTAAAAGAGCCACTAGGTGGCGCTCATTCCACATTTTCATAACAACTTTGAACAGGAAACAGAAATAGCATGCCATAAATCCTCTCTTTTCTCAACAATTTTGTCAAACAGCTCCCTGTGATCAACCACCAAGCGTATAAACCACTCAACATCCAGGAGTTTTTTCAACATGTTCTTTGATTTCTCCGTTAAGTTCTTCAATCCCTCTACCTGTGTGGCACGAAGCGCATCTGTTGTACCACAAACAGAGTACTCTTCATCTGGGCAGAAGATGGCGTTTACAGTCCAACAGATGCACTCCGCGTCACTCTTTTTTGTTGGCATCATTTGTTCGGTCAGATGTGTGAGCTCCCGTTTGGGACCAATGTTTTCAAGGAAGGCGTGTTCTCACACAAAACTTCGGACCAAAAATTCAGTGTCCTCCACATTCAAAAAAAGACGACTCTTGGTGTAAAAAATAAAACACTGTATGTAAAGTAAAATTAACATAAGTAATGGTAATAAAACACGTTTGTTGTCCTTTTTTCTGGATTAGTGACAACCCCACAGCAGAAACTATACATCCACTGGTAATATTGATTTTGTCAGTTATACTTTCTAAGTAAATTTAAAGATAAGTACTTATTGAGGAAAAAGTTCAATTACACAGAGATATATGTTTTTATTTTTTTATGATTAGTAAATACAGTTCCTAGGGTTCTCTAAAGCTCACATTGGGTAAATGCTGGGCACAGCAAAATTCACAGTGTTATATTAACACTACTGGTATCAATGGTGCGCAAAAATATAAACACTGCCCCAGTGTTAAATGTAACACTATGCACCTGGTCAGGGTTCATACCAGATTACAAGCATTAGCAGTCAGTAGGTTAGCTTTTCATGTCACATGATCCTTGAGAAAATAACTATGCGGGAGACAGAAGTGGGTGTGGCTAGTAATGTCCAATAGAATTAAAGAATAATAGAGGTTATGATGCATGAATTAAGAATGTAGGCGTTGTGGACATGAGAGAAAGAGAGAGAGAGAGAGAGAGAGAGAGAGAGAGAGTCTTGTCGAATGAAAATGGAAAAGAAAAAAATGAGGGCGTATAAAAGAAATGGCGTTTTGATTGACTTTGTCCCCAACATAAACCTGTTTGTCACATCAGAGAAATGAAGACGAGCCGCATTTTAATATCAGCCTTTTCCGACACTGGTACGCCATTAAAAATTCAAACCTCCCCCACTCTATCATTGTAAATGTCCAAAACGGGCCTTCCACGCAAGGAGAGCTCCATTATTCCCAGTTATTCTCCTGACACACACATGCATGCATCGCCAGATGTCTTTCTCTCCGCTTGTCACTGAGGAGTTTCTCTGTACAAACAGCAGGGGTCACTTATTGACCTTTGGAGGGGTCAAAGGTCAGGTTCCCAGCCTGATGTAACCATGACGATGGCATCTGGAGATCTGGACTCTCCTCGGCTCGTCAAAGTTTCCACAAACTGGCTCCATTACATTAGAAGCTTCTTCAGTTATCCTTGTGAGAAGCTTTTTTAGAGCATCACCCAAATACTCCTCACCCGGTTACCTGGGCAACAGCTGCCCGGTGTCCAGAGGAGGCATGGAAGGCAAAACGTCTCTGGGCATCTGCTCGTGTGAAGCCTGACTGCCTGCAGGCTGGCATTACCACAGGGTCAGAGGTCAGCGCTGGCTGGGTGGCTTCTCCGGTTTCATTCTGCAAAGAGTCACGATGCAAAAACAGTCAAAGAGAGATGGGTCTCATGAGCCTGGCGTGAGGATTGTGATGAATTGAGTTCAAACTTTGTGGAGAATGAACATGTAAACATTCAGGAACAGAGCATAGCATCTAAAGCTTGTCAAACGAATGTGGAATATATTGTATTTTTGTTTTGGTAATAGCTGAAACGTCTTCTATGAGCTCCTCTCGTGATTAACTGTCCCTTTGTGACAAATCGCTTGTTGTTTTCTTTTGCTTTGCGAGTCAAATTGGATATAAGCATGCATAGAAATGCATACATGTAAATGCAAGATGACCTTTGTTGCAAAAATCATTTGCATATGCGTAAAATATCAAACAAGCCTTCGGGGAAGAATATTTAAATAAGCTCAGAGCTGCATTTTCCTCGCAACGAAATGAGAATTCATCCGTTTTTTAAAGTTTTCTGCAAAATAAAAGCATGAAAAATTAAACCAGTGAAAAGGGACTGGGCTAAAAAAATTCTGCTGAAATTAGAGTGTTTTTGTGATGATTTTATTCATATTTGTTTTTTCTTTAGGGGCTGTTCTGTTTGATCATTTCATTGCATTGTGTAATTATTTTGATTATTTGGATACATCCTCTATATTTGCACATAACAGGGTTAAATTACTTTTATTTTAATGCAAGTAAGAAGAGTGAGGAAATGGGCATCAAAAAAGTGGGGAAACTTTAATAAGAAACAGTATAAATTTACAGAAATTAATAAAATGACACGCCCAATTGTTTCATTACAATCAAATCGGTATATATATCGGTATATATTATATATATATATATATATAATCTATTCAGTAAAGTTCAGTACTTTTTTGCACCACTCCTGAAATAATTACGTTTATCATATTAATCCACTCAACTGATTGGGTTTTCAATGCACAATACAGATGTTTCGCGAAACAATTCATTATATTTTATTTATTATGTTGTTATTAAATATATAGTCTAGACAGCATTTTATATTAATTTTATTCATTATTGTATATTTTATTCAAATTACCTCTCAAATATTAAGCAACAAAGCAATTATCAAAGTGGATAAGTTGGATAATACGAATACATTGGTATTAAATGTATTATATGGAGTCAAAGACAAAATTATTAGCCTCGATTAATGATTTTCTATTTTTCAAGCGATTTTTAATAGAAATAACATTTTAAAACATAATAGTTTATTTATTGGGAGTGAACTACAAATAGAAATACAACCTTAAAAAAAAATACTAGTCCAAATGATTAGCCTTGTGATGTTAACAGTTAATAATAAATCCCTTTTTCTTGAGAGCAGTCTTTCTCCTGAAGAATAACGGCCCATTCTTCCTGAGCAGATCTCCCAAGCTCCTCCAGACTTGGTGGTCTTCTGCCACAAACTTTGGACTTTAGTTTGTCCCAAAGATTTTCTTCTGGGCGTTGTGCCCGTGTTCCATAATTTCTTCCTAATCATGAAAACGTCACACACACACACACACACACACACACACACACACACACACACATACCTCACATTCTTTTGCACGTGTTTACATTAAAATATCACATAAATGCATTTTTCTTCTTAATTAGTTGCCCCATGCTCAGGCAAAAATGTAAGAAGTTTACAGATGTTTCAAACTGTGATTTGTTAAGTTTAGGGTTTGTATTGACGTTTAAATATACATGGTATCTATATGTTTGATTTGTAGCTCTATTATTTAGTACTTTATTAGAGTTTTATGCGTTCAATGTTGCAAAGGGTTTTCTTGCAGACTGTCTGAGAGATTCCTGGCATCACCCAGAGCTTTATACTCCCACCACCATGTTTCACCATGTCATAATGTTCTTGGGGTTGAACTCTTCTTTGTTTTTCTCCAGATTTACGCAACATCTCTATGACCAAAAAGCTCTAGTTTTGTCTCATCTGATCAAAGGACACCATCCCAGCGCACCTAGGCTATATCTTGGTCTTCATTGAGGCATCAATTCCAGACTCAGTTAGTGTCTTTGCAGTTGTTCTTGGGTCTTCTCTTTACAAAGCTTTCTGTCTCTATCCGTCTCCACTGTTTGTCTCTTTAAATGTCTTGGTAATGCTTCTCACTGCTGTTCCTCAAAAGATGTCTTTTTCCATCTTTATAAACAATTCTTTCACTCAATCCTCTCTTTTGGTTTCTGCAAGTGCATTTATTTACTAGTTGCTTTTCAGATTCTTCAGCGTACAGCACAATAAAAATGCATAATTAGGTTAATAAGACAACAGTGGTTGGTTGCGTCTCAGTTTATTTTTTTATTTATTGCTAATTGTTTTATTTAAGCAACTGCAGAAATACATTGGGAACTTCACCATAATTAAATAAGCTTCAGCCACGTGCACGTGTGTGTGGTGTCAGGTGGATGGTGCAGGGCGAGCACGGGAGACAGCTGTCTGAGGGGGGCGTTTGATGTCCGTGTTGTAAATCCCGAGAGGGGGTTTTGATCTGACAGACCCGTGGGCATGCGGGTGCACATGTACGCGTATGATTCAGCGACACTGGATCAGATAACAGACATTCTCACCATCACACCAGCCTCCTCTGATCTGTGTCTGCATCCAGCGTCTTTCTGACACATTCTCCCACGGACAGACACAGCCTTAGACAATAGTCAGAGGCACTGGCATTCCAGTACGGCAGATGATCTGACGTGTCCTGCCTGCTTTCAGCTCTGTCCATCACACGGCTGAGTTACGGCCCGGCTGAGACGCCCTAGGCTGAGACTGAAAAATCTCCCTCTCAATGATCAATCTAGTGAATTATGTGTGTGTGTGAGAGAAAGAGTGTGCGAGGGGTTCCCTTTCTACTGGCTCTTCACAGAGATTGACCTCTGTGGCCGTAAAATATTCTCTCTCGACAGACACACTCCCACACACTCACAAAACACAAAACTTGAGCTTCTGTAATTAAATTGTACGACGAGGATCCTTGCAATTAAACGGATTGTAATATGAGAAACCAAACGTGCCTGGTGTCCTAAAACACACAGAAAAAACTAATTTGGTTATTTAACAGCAGATGAAGAAACAAGTGAGGGGTTCAGCTCCAGGGACTTTTTAATTAAGCGAATTTGTTTTTATTTTACTTTGCATTGAATCAAAGACCAGTGGTCATCTGAAATAACATATTCAAGTAAAAGTACCGTTATTTGAAGAGAATAGAGTAAAAGTATCTGCTCTAAATATTACTCAAAGTACAAGTAAGAAGTAGCTCTACTCATGTTTCTAAGCAAGATAGAAATCTGAGAAAGAGAAAGAGATGAAAAAGAAACAGATAGAAAGAGGGGGCGAGAAGGAAAAGAGAGAGTGAGAAAAAAGAAAAGTATGAAAGAAAAGAGACAGATAGATTGCATGGAGAGACAGAGAGCGAGCTGGAGGGAAATGAGAGGAGAGAAAGAGAAAAAGAGGGAAATAGAAGAGAGACAGATATCAATTGAAAGGGGAGAGAAAGCGAGACAGAAAGAGTGAAAGAACAAAAGATAATAATACAGGAGAATGAGATAGAGAGAGAATGAAAGAGAGGGAGAGAAAGAAAAAATAAGGAGCAAAAAGAGAGGAAAAGAGAAAGATGAAGAGAATGAGAAAAAAGGGAAACAAGAGCAAAATAGAAAAGGATAGAGAGAAAGAGTGATTTAGAGAGACAGAAAAAGAACATGAGAAAAACTGCTACAGAATTAAACTTTCAACTTTTTTCCTGGCGATTGAAACGATAAAAGAAAATAAACAAGCTGTTCTTCTAAATTATTTTCTATTTCTACTGCATGTATTGATGTGATCGTATTTGATTGGTTAAAGTCTTGGGGGATCGTTTCGTTACATGCAATTTGATTGGACGGGGGGGGGCTGCCAATCACTGTAGAAAAATTTCAATAAAGTAGAGCAGTAAAAGTACAGATACAAAACTTGAAATGTACTCGAGTTAAAAGTTACAATAATGATTTCCAAGAAAAACTACCACAAACAATTTACTAACAGTGATTTGAGATTTTGTAATTAGTTACTTCCCATCACTGATAAAGACTAATTTTAACATGCTAAAACTTTTTGACACCTTTTTTTTTCATAAGTATCAAAAAAAACTCTTTTTTTGCTTTGTGAAGTAATTTCTTGTGACGGTTTATTAAATCAAATTATGTTTTCAGTGCATTTTTTAATTAAATTTAGTTTCCAATGCTAATATTGAACTTAACTTTGCACTTTCTGTTTATTTATCAGGAACAGGACGTGGATGAGGGGGGGTTCTCTATATATACTCTATGAATATTCAAATCTACAGACCAATCAAGCAAGAGAATAATTCAATCAGAGGATTCCAGAAAAACACCTCTAATAAAATCGTGCTCCTGTGATGTGGAGGATATTGAGGATGACGCACACTTAGTGGGGTAGCGCGATGGGTCCTGGATGGGGTGTCACATCCTCAACAACTTAAGTCCCAGTTCACTTCCTGTCTTGATGAAAATATGAATAAAGGCTAATGCAAAAAAAAAGCACAAACTATAATGCTTTTTTTTTTAAATTACCTCTAGGACAAAATGTTTAGCATAAACGTGCTTGAATTGCGTTAATAGTTAATGGTGAAAATATCTATAAAGGTTCAGTAATACTCTACAAGTAAAGAACTATATTTAGATAATAGCAACATGCAGTATATAATAAGTTATAGTTATAATATAAACCACGTGTATGGCTTGATCATCAGCCAATCAGAATCAAGCATTGAGGCAGACATGCATGTATGCGACTGGATGATCTAAACTTCATGTCAGCAGCTCTGTTAACCTTTTAGCACACATTGTGTCGCCGGTGGTCATTTTTGATCTGGTCACCATGGTTACGGTCACCATGCCACCTGCATTATAACAAAAATCACCAAATGAATGAAACATATCAGGTACTTGACTGATTGTGCATCTGTTTAAAGGAGCCTATAGTTAAATGAGAGTGATTGGAATACAGAGGAAGCCTAGACACGTTCCCTGCAGTCTGGAGGGGCTGGCAGCAAAACAGATATCATTATGGAGCTGTTTGATATGCATACTGACACACACACACACACTCATGCAGAAGCACCTGACACTCCATCATGATGTCGTCCCGGTGCCTCCCAGGAGGCTGCAGGCTCTCTCTGGCGTCAGAAACACATTAGAGCCGCGAGATTGAGGAGCCAGAGGCCATTATCTCCCCTCTACAGCACACACAGCGCAGAACACGCTCCTCCTGAAGAGCAAGAGTGAGTGCGGAGGATTGTGCATGAGGAGAGGAAAAAAGAGCCTTTCTGTCTGCTTTCTGCACATTCATCCAGCTGAGATATTAATGTGGCTTCTGTAAACAGATGTTGAAAAGAAAGACATTGACTGTTTTATCTTCTCAGGATCTCTAATTGAATATAACACAGAGGAATTGATGTTTTAAAAGCACGGACGCAATGGCAAGGTTGGCGAGCTGTAATCTGTCATTGTTTAGACCCATTTGTTTTTTTCAGATCAATATCCAGATATTGATCAGAGTTTTGACAAATTGACGTTTGGGTCGTGATTGTGTTCTAATCTCGGTGAGATCTCTGCTGTTTAAAAATACGTTTATTCACTGAAAAGGGAATAAAAATTGTTTAAACTGCTTGCTGCGATGGATTTGAGCTGGATATCGGGCAGTAGATACTCATGTGCATAATAAGCAAGAAAGATGATGGATGTATGCTGATTCATTCTGAGTATTTTGAGATTTTATTGTATTATTTTGGAAACCAAGACACACCCAGCGGTATCAAAAACAATTTATCACTCCGAAGCAGCAGGTGGCAGTAATAAACTGCCATTAAACCCCAGAAGAAAAATACCAATTAAAAACGCACCAGAGAAACATAAAATCCCTTTCATGTGTGATTTTTAATCATTTTACATTGCAGTTTTTAAATTATTCAATGTGTATAGGTGTTATAAAGCATTTTAAACTAAATCTGACTTTGAGTGGCGTTAAATGTTTATGAGAAATTGGTAAAAATGTTCCAAAGCGTTTAAAATTAAATCCGACAGCCGCTTAAGTAAACTCTAGGTGTTTTTTTTAATATTTTATAGTTATTATTTATTGCGTAAAATGTCATAAATAATTTAAAACTAAATTTAAAAGTAAACTTTAGGTGACTTTTGAAGTTTTAAAGGTGGCTTTTAAAGTTTTAGTGAACTCCCTTTTAAAGTTTCCCTTTTAAACAACCTCCAACAGCCACTTAAGTGAACTCTAGGTGGTTTTTAACTTTTAAAAGTAATTATTTAATGTTTAATAGTGTTATTAGACCATTTAAACTAAATCTGACTCAACTCTAAGTGGCTTTTAATGTTTCAAAATAACTATTTATTTATAAGTTCCAAAGCATTCAAAACTAAATCCAACTGCCACTTAAGTGAACTTTAGATGGCTTTTTACGTTTCAAAGTAATTATTTATTGAGTGAAAACGTTGTAAACACGTAAAACTAAATCTGACACACTTACGTCACCTCTAGGCGTCTTTTAATGTTAGACTGTCCCTGCGGAAAAACTTGTCCCTCATTGTCCTGATAACTTTCTCTATTGGACAAACCTTTCCATCCAACCCTTCGATATCACTTGCACGGACTCCAGTCACACAACAGGGATCTTGCTTAAGCAGATACATAAGGGAAGTTGTGTAGTCCTATATTCTTATCAAGGAGTTCCAAACACATACTTTGAAAGCCCTGCCCACTATCCAATCAGGTTTGTGATGCTCACCACTTGTCTCATATTAAGACACATTTATGAGTGGTTTATGAGAGGAGTATACACGCTTTAAACACTGTTTTACTGAAGAAAAAATTGTTTTTACTATTTGTTGCTTAACTTTACTAACTGTAATGGCTGCATTGACTGATCCTCGAGTGAAGAAAGGGGTTTTCCATCTATCAACACAGCATCCCAGGTTTAAAGTAATGCAATCACATTCAGATTTTTACACAATTTTTAAGGCTGTCGCAAATCTGTTTTACAGGTTTGTACGGAAGGGAATGACAGAAGCTTGTGCACAGGAGGGAGAGAGAAACGAAGCCCTCTAGCTAGTCTAGAGGGGTCCAACATTTATTGTAAAGGAATTGGAAGTGGCATAAAATAAAGAGTTGGATTCCAAAATACAATAAATTTTAATTTTGGAAGAAAAAAAAAGTTACCACCAAAATAAGACCTGATATTAAAACTGACATTAGCCATGTATTCCTTACAAAAACAAAAATGTAAATGTGAATGTATGGACTACTTGCACTGAGCTTCGTGACGCACTTTCTTTACCTCATTCCAAATGAGTCTTTAATTTTCAGGGACAGGGAAAGAAGACCATAAAAACTAGTTGTGTACGGCGTCTTTCGAAAGTCAATAGAAGTTTAAATTTAAACAGTTTTCCAGCTGATGTTGACATCCGTAAACATCTGATCAGCTCGAAACGTAGATTGTTTAGTCAACAGCTTTTAGATTGGCGCTTTGTATTTTTAATGATAAAGTTTGTTCTAAAAATATTGATCTCGCCATTAGTTTCAGCACAATGCTGGATTGCAGAGTTCTGCTGGCTCTGACAAGGATTTTCATGAATGTTGTGCTGCACACCAATAAACCTTGGCCGTGCTGTCCCGGTCACATTGATCTCATCTAGGCTAGTTTAACGCAAGGAAATAAATAGTGTTATGTTGGCTACTAGATGCTAAGCTAACAGTTGTTACATCCTCATCAAACTTTTTTTTTTTTTACCAGCATAACTACACATGACCAAAGCATCATTTAGTTGTCTCGAGTTTATTAGAGTGAGTTGCATGTTTTTTGGAAGTTCCAGAAAATAGCTGCCATTTCAATAAATACCACAAATGTAATAATGTAGAACGCGGAAGCAGTTGTGCAAGAAGCCCATTAACAAAATGCCCACACAATCTGTTAGAAGTGAGCAGCAAATTTCCAGAAATCCTTTGCTTTTATGATGATCAATACTAATATTTTTTATTCTCCTTTGTTTTATTATGTGTGATTTTAAGAGTTTCCAAATCAAGACGAATACTTCCAGCAGCCTGATTCCATCTGAAGCATTAGTTGAAGTTTTATCGAAAGACAAATGGCGTAAAATTGTCTGGAACAGGAAGGAGAAAAATTCCCAAAGACAAAAGCGAGAAAGACGGAGAGCGGTGGACTGATAAAAAGCCTCTTTATGGGTTATTACAAGCCCCTCTTTCATTTGCTGGCTGACACAGAGTGAAAAATTAGGCCGAGGCTCCACTGCTCAGGCTCCAGCAGCGAGGAATCACAGAGAAAGCTTGAAACTGTCGCACTGACACACAACATTCATCCAGCACCAATTAACTGACTCTGACTTCAGGGCCAACAAGGATTTGTTAGAAATGTGAAGGGAAACAGTATTCATCAGATTTATAGATCTTCTTAAAATATAATGGCTAGACATGACACCTGTTTAACCCACAAGTCATTTTTAAAGCATTTTGTGCACATTTGTCTATTAGCTTTTTTTGTTTTTGCTGCGTTTTAATTTTTACAACTGAAAAATATCTAAAAAAAAAGTTGTTTTCATTAATCAAATATGCAAAAAAGTAGACAGTATGCAGAAAACATTAATACAAATTCTAAAAACTCAACATTACATTTGTTTCATAAATTCATACATTTATTTTAATTACATTTTAAAATGAAATGTTTAGATTTAAATTACATTTTCTATTCAGTGGAAAGAAGGAACTTGAGCACATTTCTTCCGTTTTTAATTCACTCAGCTTTCTCCCTGTGTAAATCATAGAAATAAATAATATTTAAAATATTGTCATTATAAATAAAAATAATCCTAAATAAAAATATATATATAATTTACGTCCTAAAAATAAGTATTAAATGGGAAAATAGTTCATTATTGAATAAAAGTTTATATTAAATTAAAATACCGGTAGATTAGTTTAGAAAACCTCAAATGAGAATGTTTGTATTAAAAATAAGAAAATATGTATACTATATAAAGAAAAATATTATATTTATACATAATTAAATATGAATAAATATTACAATGTATTTTAAATTCAAATAAATAATAAATAGAAAAAACTTTTTTCTTTTAAATAAAGAAAAAAACTTACATAAAAGTCATCATTAAAGAATTAGGACAATATGTATACTTATTTATATATATATTATTTCAGAGATTCAGAGCTACTGACTTTCATTGCCTCACTGCAATAAAACCACAAACAGGACACGAGAAACTGTCACAACATCTCAGAAGCTTTCGTTCACGGCTGACTTGATCTGTTCACACCGGTCACTTGATAAAAGTCATTCATCTCCCACGAAAACATGTTCACACTGTAACAGAAGCAGAAGCTGACACAGACGTGCCATGAGAGTGTCAAGACAAACGTTTAATCAACCCAAATCAAACATCAACAGCCACAAGTCTGCTGTTAATGAGAAGTAATGGAAGAAGCCTTCTGGGCCTTTTTTTCCAGAGCGCAGGAATGTAAAGCACACCATTTAGAGTGAATGGTGCGCCGTGGAATGCTTAAAATAATCAAAAGCTGAGATTTATGAATTGGCAAAGCACTTTTGAAAATAGTCTGCACGGATAGTTTGCTTGCTTTTCTCCCATACCTCATTCCTCTCCCAGGATTGTGCCATGTTTGATACATTTTAGAGCTGTTCCCTGTGATTCAGGACTACTTGATAGTTCAGAGTTAACTCAAATAATTCTCTTAACACTGAGTTATCTGCGCTAAGCTTTTCTCTTTCTTTTTAAAGACTCTTAATCAATGTCTATCTAAAAAACAGCTTTTAAAGTCCAATACAGTGAGAAACATGTCCTCAAGAATTAAACAATATTCTCTGATCAGAAAACAAACCATAACACAACTTCCTATTGATCACTGACTGGTCAGTCATTGAGCTCACTGATTGGCCAGAAAGAATCATCACTGCATGTCATTACATGTTTGTACTGCCTTTTAAAAGTTACAGCCTAAAAAACAATTCCTTTTTTTGGTTGTTATTGTTAGAAAGTGCATTTTTCTTGGATACTCTGTGAGGTCACAAAGCAGCACTACAAGGACATAATGGAAATATTCTTATTCTTCTATTATTTTGTGATATTATAATGATCCTTGAATACCACATAATAAGTTTTCACCTAATAACATTCATTTATTCATCTTCTATACTCGCTTGTTCCAATTCTCCAGTGAACTTCTGGCTGAGAGTACACCATTTACGGGTCGCCAGTCCATCACAAAGCAAAACACACATTCACACCTTAAGGGAATATTCAATTAACATGCTTTTTTTCTTGGTTTGTGGTAAACAGGAGTTTTTCGGAGGAAACCCACACAAACACAGCAAAAACATACAAACTCCTCACAGGAAGGTCACTTGCAAGCTTCAAACTGTGCCACTCAGCCCAAAACGTAATGTCAGTAAATACAGGAGATTTTTTAATCTCCACAAATCATCCACAAAGTTTGTTAGCAGCCAGGAACAAGGCAGCCATTTTTGTGTTCATTCATCGTCACCCGTTTCCTTTGTGACTCTGCCTTGACACAATCTGTTCACCACTAATTAACTACCCTTTACTTCCACAATCCAAAAACCCTTCAGGTGAATAGATGAATCTAAATTGCGTTCAGCAGTGAGATTGAATAGTTAGTGAATATGCCTATGCTGATGGATGAGGGTGTACCCCTCCTTTCACCCAGTGTGAGCTAGAGTCCCTGTGTCCCGGGACTGGTGGAATGGACTGGTGTGGATTTTGGATCGTTCAAGGGTGATCCTAAAACAGAAATCTGGGTGACTTTGACCAATGAAGCTTCGTTCTGTCTACAGTTCCATCAAAATCCATCTTTTCTTCCTATACTCTGTTCTAGCCAACTATCTTCACAGCTTCATATTATCAAATCTTCCTAACTACCAACCTACCCTGCATTCACCCCATGTGGGCTACAGTCCCTGTGGCCAAGGACTGGTGGAATAGATGAACTCTCAACTGGTGTAGATTTTGGACCAATTAACAGATATTTTTACACCGCAGCAAAAACGTGTGCATCTTATAGCCTTTCATTCTCATTTTGTCTTCCAACCCATTTTATTTCTAGGAGTGAGTAAGATCTTGTCGCATCTCTCCTTTTCTATGTCACCTTTTCTACTTAGGCATCCAACCTTCCTTCTTACCCTCCTACCTTACAAATTACAGACAAAACTTCCCACCTTCTTTCCTTCAAACCTATCCAGTCCTTCCTAGTCCCTTATTTTCTTCTTTCCCATAAACCCAACTACCCAGATTCCTTCCCAACTGCTAAGACCCCATACCACCTAATTTCCTGTTTTCTTCCTTTAGTACCTAGATATGTTCATTCTTTTCCTCCTTTCTACCTACCTTTCAAACTTCCTAACTTCTACATTTCTTTCTTCCTACTGTTATTATTTCCCCTTCCTTCCTTCCTTCCTTCCTTCTTTTGTTCTGTCACCCAAACTTTCGACTTTCATACTTTTCTTAACTGCAGTTCCACATTCTTATCACATACAGTACTTCTTCCCTTCCTTGTTACTTAGCTATGTACCCTACTCTCTTCTTCTTTCCCTTTATTTCTTCCCACCTATAAATCTTTCTTTCTTACTTCCCACTTAATTTCTTCCTTCCTTTCTACGTACCTATCAACATACCTACCTTCATTCCGTTCAACCTTTTTCCCTTACCAACTTCGTCCCTTTTTTCTCCTACCTAGGTAACTACCTTCCTAACTTACTCTCTTCTTCTTTTGTCACATACCATTTTGCCTTCCTTACATCCATCTTTTTTACCTAAATGTTTTTGATACCTACACACCTTTCTTCTTTTGTTTCTTCCAATTTACCTACCATGCTGTCTTCTTTAATTCCTGCTGTCTTCTTTAATTCCTACCTACCTAGCTACCTATCTATCTATCTATCTACCTACCTAACTACCTTCCTACAATTAAAAAGAAATGCAGAAAAGACCACAAGCTTTCAGAAAAAGTACAGAGAAAGAAGGGAAATGTATAGAATAAGAACTTAAAAATATAACCGTACAAAGTGAAAAAAAAAAAGAGTAGGAGTGAGCCGGGGGTAAGGGGGCAGCTGGGTTTGCCCCATGCTCACAGAGAGTTCTGGAAAGCGCCAGTGTTTTGAGGTGAACAGCCAGAGTCTGCCCTCAGGAGGGACATGCTGGGGCAGGAGGGGGGAGCGGGGGGCCTTGACCCTCATCAATCTCACTCAGAACCCGCTTCAAGACACCAGAGGGGCCCAAACCCGCAGGCCACAAACCCCCATCCGGCATAAAACTGTCCCACTATTGTACACAGCAGCCTCGCAAAGACACAAAAGACACTAGCATCCACAAGCACAGACAAGAAAATGTGAAAAACACATGGAAACCCATAGACACTACTCAACCATGTGCTTTTTGAACCAAAATATGAGCGTTCAAGTGTCAATTTCAGAAACAGAAAAGGTTTAAAAAAAAAAGAGAAAGGTGTGATGGGATGTCAAAACAAGATTTTTAAATGTTGTGACAGCCCACTCCTACACTTCATCACGCTCTTGCGCACCGTCACCAACCCGGCGTAATCTGTCTTCTGTGTGACACGCCACACGCCACGACCGTTTACTGCTTTTCATTAGCACAATAAATAATTGAGTACGATTAAAAGTGATGGAGAAGTAAAAGGTGATGGTGTGGGATAGGCATGAAGAAGTGAGATCTCTTTAACATCTTAAATACCGGGAGACATACAGGGTTTCCAATGTTGAGTTGGGGAAATAGATTAGCATTCATATTTACACTCAAAGGACCATGAAAGCCCAGGTCAAAGGTATTTGAGGTATTAAGATGCAAAGCTGAGTCGCACATCGATAAAATAGTGATGTGACTTTTTCATTTTAGTATTGTTTTTCCAATTGCTTTAGCATTTCCAGGTTTTCATTGCCTGTCACACACTGTCAATGTTACTGTTGATGGCAATGATCTGGACTGATTCAGCAGTTTAACGAGTGTTAAATATTAACGACATCCAGGATCTATAGTACCTCAATCACTTGCTTGCTGCATTGTTAACAGGTTTTGTAGGCGTGACGAGCAAGGGATCATTTCATAAATGTAGTGTAACAAAACTATTGGAAGTTTTAAAGACGCAAGTAAATTTACAGCAAAATCTTACAGAATCAAATGAAATGTTGTACAATTTGCAACTTTTCACCACTTGGTGTCGCAGATATTCAAAACACTAATCTTCTGAAAAATTTAAATATGCATTTATGAAATGCACAAAATAAACAAGAAATATTGTGATAAACTAAGTATATAACTACAATATAAAAGCACAACAGCTAAAATTGCACTTGCCGCATGAGTCTTGCATGTAACTGGGTGTAATATCGGTTTCTTTCAGAATTCCTCTCTCATGGGATGGTAAGATAGATCTCTTAAAGTTGTGGGCTTCATTTTCTACAGAATTATCGATTGTGGATATTCATAACTTGGTGTAGGAATTTCAGTATCTACTCTTATCCCCATCTTGGACATTTATATAAAGTAAAAAAATGTATAGATTTTGTACCAATTGAATCAAAGCCAAAGCTTTGAATTGCTTAACTCGGCTTAAAATGATCACACAGAACACAACCAAAAAAAAAAAAAAAACACAAATAGCTTCATACATTTTTCCACGTCTTGCAAATCACCACAACTATGTGAAGCGGTGAGAATGGAGTGAAATGGGGTTTAGGTGATGACTGTTGGGTTTTGGTTTTGATAACTTTGCACAAGACTAAATGCATGTGTACATTGCTTGTGAAATGTAAATGCAAAGCTCAAAACAAAAGGAAGTTAAGTGATGCTGACATTCTTTCCTTTCTCTAGGCCAACAGCAAGATTAGAAGAAATCATTTTACTCATGCCACAAAATTCACCATATGTTAACTCTCCTTGGAACGCTTTTTTAAAAGGTTTAGGCATGTATTTACTGGAGTTTGTATGAGAAGACCTGTGCTATTCATCCCAAGAGCGTTGGATGAGGTTGAAAGATATTATTTAATAACCATTTAAATACAGGGAAACATAATATACAATAAGAATATTATAAATAAACACGTTTCTTTGAGAGCCATTCAGGCTGCTAGGCCTAAAATATGGAAACAATTTCTTTGCGGGTTGAACAAATATAAGTCTGCTGTTACCGCTGAGATTTTCCCTATTAAGAAAAATCCCACACCTCTCCATAAAATTTGTCATGAGTCTGGAAGCTGAGAGAGCTGGTCTCTGTGTCTTTTTTTCTTATGACTCTGAAGCTTCAGAAACTCTTAAGCTTTGAGGCAAAACATGCCCCCCCACGACATAATAACAGATCTACACAACACTGGCCACCACTTATGTAGCCATCACCAATTTACTTTGCCTACCCTACGGTGTCATTTTAATGACGTAGCACTTTCTGAGTTGCCGTCTTTCCCATTTGCTTTCCCTTTCTAATAATACCAGTGACGGCTGACTGAGGAATAATTAATAGGACTTTCGCATTTAAACTACTTTCAACAGTGCCATACTGAAATTCTCCACATGGTCAAACTAAGTTTTAAAAACATGATGAAATGATGTTAGTTGTACATATATGAATCACATGGAGCATGCGCACACAAGAAAGACAATTATTTGGACAGTTGACTGAATATTTGGTAATAAAATGCACTAAAAAGCAATGAGTGGCATCCTGTAAAATCTCTGCAATATGATTTGTTCATGGTGATGGAAAGAGGGCTCTACCATTCACACGATAATATCCATTCAAGGTCATTCCTTTAACAAAGTTTTGCGAATTCAGAGAAACAGGAAGTCAGCAGTGGAGTGCAGTGTCGTGAGGAACAGTAAACCCATGATCATGACTTCACTGGTGAGAGGTGTAGTGGAGAAATCCCATTTGAGAAACATCATAAAACACAGAGGGTCCAAGTACCCAGGAAGCATTCATGGAGAGTCAGAGTATGTGAACCTCAGAGGTGGAGGCATATAAAAGAGAAGTGTAGATGAAGTGATGAAGTCCACACTGATAGGTGGAAAGGAAACAAAGAGATGAGACACAGGTGTGATCGATAATTGAATAAAGTGACAAAAGTTTTTGTGCCATACTTTTTCATCCCTAAAACCCTGAAAATACAAATCGTACCAAAGTTCTCAGACTAAAAATAAAATCAAAACACAACTAATCATTCATTCAACAGTCTCAAATTCTATATATTTTTCCCAACGATTGTTTTTCAATTTATCTCACCGATTTCCTGCAGCCTAGAGGAAATAAAACAAAGTGTTAAATAATGATACCGAAACTTAAACAAGATATTCCAAGAAACGAACTCCAGCAAAATGTTTGGGGAGATAAAGTGTGAACAATGGTGCCTGTTTAAAACAGTATGAGCATATAAATGTGTGCCTGTGTATGTGTGTTTTAGAGAAAGATAAAGAGAGTGCTTTGCATGAATGTGTACTCGCATGATAAGGAGGGTAATTAATTTTGTTTAATTAATTGCCACAACGCTGCTATCATCGTCGGGAAGGAAGAGCACAACTTGTACCTTCTGAAAGTGAGGAAAAACACACACTGCAACCTCCAGAAGGTTAAAAAAACACCCATTCATGCTTTTATTTAAAATAACATAATTTTTAAAATAACAAATACACTAAACAAGTGATTCAAATCCCAAGATCACACATGAACATGCGAAGCGTGTTGATGAGAGAGAAAAATCAGCAAAGGGTGGCAGAGGACAAGGACCAAAATGTAAAAATCAATTTGGCAACTAAAACAGATGACCCTAAACTCAGTGTGGGGCTGGTAATGGTGGGGGGAGTCGCCAGCTAAATTCAATTTACTGAGCTCTACCAACTCAATTTGTGCTTCCATTTGGATGTAGAAGAGTGGAGCGGCGCCACGGGATCAAGCGTTCCCCCCAGGCCCCTGCGGCTCTTCTACATATGCTCCTCTTCCCAAACCTAATAATACACACTAGAGCCAGAGCCAGGTACATCCATTCTGTTTTACCCACACAAGAGGCACTGTTTCCTTTCTCCAACCAAACTACTGCCTTCTGTTCGCATTGTTCCTCGCTAAAAGAGAACTGTTCGCAATCATCTAATTTATCTTAAGCACCTTACACTCAGAATTTAACGTGTCCAAGCTGGAAATGACTCTTTTACTGCCTCCTATTGGTTAAACGCTATGCTGTAAAAAAATTAATAAATTCAGACGCTTTATGAATTGTAACACTGATGTCATGTGATGTGTCAATGGATGTGCCATTTAATTGTTTTTAAAAGCTTAAAAAGTAGGTTACACTAACATTTACATTTACATTTATGTATTTAGCAGACGCTTTTATCCAAAGCGACTTACATTGGGAGTAAACATCAAGCAGTTTGGTACAAGTGGATGGATCAGTAGACATACACATAGAACACATTCGGGCTAGTACAGATCAAAACAGTGCTTCAGAGGTTTTTTTTTTTTTTTTTTACAAAGAAAAATTTCCCCCAAAAGTCTGTAAAAATGTGTGAAAAACTGACCAATAATATCCAAAAAAGAGATCCAAACAAAACAAAAAAAGCAAGGATTGGCTGCTACAAATTTTTCAGACAAAACAAATTTGCTTATCCAAAGATTCTGACAAAATAAACAAAAACAGAATGGATTAAATTAAATAAAAGATCCAGCAAAACATCCAGTAAAGCTCCAGAATTGTGAATTCTGCTAGGGTTACAACTGTTTTGCATTGCTACGAAATAGAAGGCAAGTAAACCAACTCATGAAAAGGATTTAGACAAAACAATACAATTCTGATTTAATCATGCAAAGAACCAGACAAAACGAAAAAAAAACAAGGTTTACAAAAGCAACCAAAAAACATTAGGGGTTTGCTTTTGCAAAAGATCCAGAATAAACTAATTGTGTGAAATGAACCACAAAATTATGAAATGTACTTATACAAAAGAGCATATACTTGTGTTGGACTTTTTCTTCTGAAAATCTGTAAAAGCAAGCAAAAAACAGTGTTCAACAAATTCAAACAATTGCAAACAATTCAGACAAATCAAAATGTGAAAAAACAAGCTCCGGGAATTTGGATTTGCTTATAAAGACTCACAAAACTACAGACAGAACCTCTTCTCTCATTAAGACAGATACAAATTATGTACCAAAAGAAAAGATGCCCCAAAAGTGTTGCATATACTGCGCATTTTCAGTAGTGGACCCTAGACTAAAGGAAACACGCCATATTTCGACCACTGAGGTTTTTAACTCATTTTATTTCACATGCAGTTTAAAGTGTGGTGTTGAAAATGTGTGAATGTATTTTAAAATGTTGTTCATTAAATGTTTTTAAGCATTATCACTTTTATTGCTTTGGTTTTTAGGTTATCCTCTCATTTTAACTCGATATTTGCCTTGTTTTATCTTCAGCGCTTTGGTTTCAGCAATGCTGTTTGTACATGTGTTCTCCAAATAAAATGTACCGGTACTTACAAAAAAAAAATCAAGTCTAAAGAAAACAGTAAACAAACCAACACTTGCAGAAGCCAACCGTAAACTATTCAGTCACTTATTAAAAAGATTCAGAATTAAAAAAACTATTGGGAAACAAACAAATGAAAAGCCTAAGGATTTGCCTATGCAAAAGATTAGGTTTAAACAAAATGTGTAACAATAAACTACAAAAGTGTTGAATTATGCAAACGATACGGGTGATATCGAAATATGAGGAAACCCCCCCAAAAAAAAACGCTTAAAACAAACTCTGCAAAAGCAAACAGGATTTTCTCATGCGAACAATAAAGAAAAAAAATGGTTTGGATTCTCTCCTGCAATGAATTTAGATGGAAGCAAACGTTTAATAACCAGGAAAAAAATAAATCCTAAACATTTAGGATTTTCCTATGCAAAATCTGAGTACCGGTATTTACTTTCCATAAAAAGAGTATTTCCTCATGCAAACAATCCAAACAAAATAAAATGAGTAAAAACAAGCTCCGAAATTTTGGTATGTGCAACGTTTTGAGCTTAGCTTAAACATGTTTTGGATTTGCTTTCATGAAGATACAAATAAAACAAAACAAAAATGGACATTCTCTCCTACAAAGGGTTTTATGACCGAATCTAAAACTTTAATTATGCAAACTATCCAAACAAAATCAAATCTGTAAGTAAACCAAAAACTCTAAAGATCAGAGATTTGGAGAAACGTGGGGAAAAGATTGCAAAAGATCCAAATAAAACAAATGGTCTAAATGAAGTAAACAGAAATGATTTGATCAGATCCACACAAAAGATCCAAACTAAACAAAGCCAAACCATGTGATGCATCCATAGTTCTGATCTGAACAGACCCCTGTTTTCTGAAGCATGAACAAATACAACTTATAATATTTACAAAGTGCTAAAACATTGAAGGTGGACTGTATCAAACCAGCAAAAACTGCAGTTAAATTCAGAATCTGACGACTTTATGAATAATTTAAATAAATATAAATATAAAGTTGCTCTTGAACCGAACAAACACAAGCCACTCGATGTTGTCTGGGTAATCAATGTTATGACTTCTTTCTTCTGCCAGAAAAGCTCACAGGGAGTTTCTGCTGACAGAACCATGCTTCAACAGTTCTTTCAGCCCTGGGAAATTATGACGGACAGCTCCTGCATTGGAAGTGGTCCCGAAAGAAAAGCTGTTTCCTGTTTCTGTCCGTTTCCGTGTGCCTCAAGTCACTTTCTGCCTCCGCACTGTGATTACCTCCGAAAGCTTTTTGGGCTTTGTTTTTACTGTGTGATGACACAAAACACGGAGGTTACACGTGTAGCGGTTTGACCCCCGGTGAATGTTTTCGTCTAAAACATGCTGAAGAGGATATTCACAGAATGGGTGCCATGTATAAATAAGAATTAAAATTGCAAATTTTTGCCATTTTAAGCTATAACGTTGAAAATATTGATAAAAATCCACAAAAAACACTGAAAAATAACATTTATTGCTTGCCTCCAGTCACCATAAAATGATTAGGATCTTTTAAAATGAACCTTTCCTTTACATTGATTTGTTAATCTATATCTACGGTAATTTATTTACACGAATATCTATACTTTCTTAGATAAAAAGAATATTTTAGTAATTTTCCCACGCTTTTTACTCCTGTTACCCTAACCCAACCCCCTCCAGAAAAGTGGGGAATTTCCATAAGTCAGTTTTTCAGCAGGGAGTTGCATCACTTGGATCTTTAGAAGGCCATGAGAAGAGAGAAACTCTCTCAAAAACATTTTTTGTTACATACTTGATGATTTTGTGACGATATCTCGGAGCTTCATTTAAAAAATACTATCCTGTTGCTAAAAATATTTCAAAGATTGAATTAGTTTGGTGTAAACATGCACATATTTGGTAAATAACGGAGTTTGCTAACTCTTTGATAAAAACTATAACAATAATAATAAGAGGGTTAGTAACAAGGGAAAACGGCACCCATTTTTTAAATAAACAAGTTCCTTAAGATGGACCGACGCATTTGCAATACTTATGTTTGCTTTGGATTTTATTTTGAAATCAAGTAAAAAAAACAAAGCAAATGGCTCCCATTTGGTGGAATGGCTCTGAAAGCATTTCTTAAAAAGAGAGATAAAGAGTGAACTGGTTTGTTACATCAACATATATAATATCATCTAAATCTCCTCCTCTTTTATTCATTCTGCCCATCTCTTTTCTCTTTTTTCCATTGAGCTCTCTCTTTTTTGCTCGGCTCCTTGCTCTATTTTCTCCCTCGCTCTGATTGGCCGACTGGGTGCTTTTCTGCCATCTAATTGGACAAGAACTCTCTCTCTCTTGTCCTCGCTCTCCCACTCTCTCTGTTTTCCCATAATGCCCATGGTTGGTGAGCAGGAGCTAAGGGTCCGTCCAATCATTGTCTGAGCCATCAATCAAAGCTGACGGGCCCAAGCGACATGAAAAGAAACCTCAGTGGCAGCCATTAACCGAACACCCCTCACCCCACCCCTCTCTCTTTCCCTCTCTCTCTCAACCCCCCGTGCTTTGTTTTCCTTTCAGCAGACAAAAACGGACTGACAAGATGGAGGGTTGGACATTAATCAAACCACCCCATGGAACCACCTCTTCCTCCTGATAATAAATAAAT
The DNA here is from genome assembly GCA_007224835.1 of Danionella cerebrum. Lineage (NCBI taxonomy): Eukaryota > Metazoa > Chordata > Actinopteri > Cypriniformes > Danionidae > Danionella > Danionella cerebrum. The sequence goes on along the minus strand of SRMA01025887.1, from coordinate 680,534 downwards.
TCCACTCTCCTCATTGGACAGATGCTCGTGCGTTCGCCCTCCTCCTCCTCGCCGGGGCTCTATGTTTTAAGGATGCTCATCTGCTCTCAGTCAGAGCAATTCCCCACAGATCAGAGCGGGGCAGGTGTTAGCATCACCCTCGGCCCTCTCCAGGGGCCCTGTTGCCCTGACAACTGACCATCCTGAGCCTCTTTCTTGCTTATTCCCGGCTGCCGTATGCCTGTTCTGTTTGGGATGCCCAATGGTCACCCCCTGCGCTTTAATTGAACATGCACCGCTCAGCAGGAGAAACGAACAGCCGCAAAAACATGTTCTTCCTCCACGCATGAGTGTGAATGTCAACCGCTCTCAGACTGGGGTTGCGAATGCAGTTCCTGCGAGTGGAGAATTCATACGCCGTCCATGAGAATGTCTACAAAACAGCCTTTGTTGATCTGGAAACATGACAGCTGGGCTTTCGGGTGTCAGAAAGAACAAGATTCCCAAGATGGGGCGAGGCGGCTAATTAAAACAGTTCGGAGGATTATTGAATGAGGTGCACACGTTCAAAGTAACACAATGCAACGCGGCTGTTTGGAAATAAAAAAAATAAAAAAACACAACCGTGATTTTAAAGAGGCATCTTCTACACTCTTAAAAATTGTTCTTCCCTGGTTCTTTGCAAGGTTTGAAGGTGCTATGTGGCACTTTTTTGCTTTAAAGAACCCCTTAAGCACATTTGGGTTCTTCACTGGTTCTTTGTTGTTTTTGGGGTACCATTATAGCAACCGTTATGGCCTTTTTGGTACTAAAGTAGTTCTTTGTTGTTTTTTTGTATGTGCTATAGACAGATTCTGGTCAAATATATTAATTTCATACACTTGATGGTTGGTTCTAAAAAGTACCTTTGAAGATAAGAGTTAAATGTCCCCTATGATTACAAACCAAAGAACCAGATTTAGTTCTACATAGAACCTTTTTTTTTTAGAGTGGATTATGAATAAAAAAATTGTTTGGACAAGGCTCATATCGGAGCTGAATTCGATAAATAACCCTTATATCCTTATAATTAATGTCTGAAGAAAGTGTCAACACTGTAATAAACCACATCAAACTATTCTCTCTCCACATACTTTCCCGAATGCTGGACGTCGTTGATGTATTCCTCAAAAGTGTAAATGTACAAAAGTTGCAAAAATGCTCAATGTTTTCATTGCTTAGTTTTTGAAATACTCTCAAATTTAAAAACTGAGGGAAAACAGAATAACATGTTCATTGAGCAAAATTGTGCACTTAAATGTATTATTTTCATATATATATATATATAATATATATGCACATACATAGACGTGTGCGCATAATAAAAATGTAATATTGAGGTATATTTATTATATTTATTAATCATTTTATTGTGTACACTTCTTCTTCTTCTTTTACTTATTTTATGGAATTTTAACTATTTACTGGTTTTCGGCACATTCTCTCACCTCACTCAGATATATGTTCGTGAAACTCCTCCAAAAATAACTAATGCTCTATCGTATGTGGTTGTCGCTTTCTATACAGCTTAAGGCCTCTACACACCAGTCCGAATTTTTGGTCTGAAGTGCAACATGCCTCTATCAAAAACCATGGGTACCAATGACCGAATGAGTGGTGCCAACTAAAAAGATTTGCGGAGAAAAAGTGTTTCCATGTCGGGTCCGTTTTTCACAAGGAGAACGACCCATGAATGCAGGCTCTTTTAACGATGTGAGTAGGATGAAAATGAGGCGCTCATTTCACATTTTCATAGCAACATGGTAGGAAACAGGAGAGAAAGCACACCATAAATCCTCTCTTTACTCCACCTTTTTTTACAAACAGCTACCTGTGATCAGCCACCAACAGAATAAATCGCTCAACATCCAGGATTTTTTTTATGTGTTCTTTGATTTCTTCTCTGCCGTCTTCTTCTTCTTTTCTGTTTCCCTGTGTGGCGTGGAGTGTATCTACCACAAACGCCATCTTCAGGCAGGGAGCGTCATTGCATCAATATTTCCTCAACCAGAAATCTCAATACGGATTGGTTTGTAGAGGCCTTTAGGAAAGCGGTGCCACCATAGGTTTAAAAAGGGTTTGGAGGTATTAGTTACTATAAACACACTATAAATATAACTGGTGTAACTGTCAATAAAGACCTGACAGAGCCTACACCTGGACCCTGACTGTATTGTTGCTGTCATTAAACCTCGCACCTTGTGTTGTACACTTTATTTTAACGATGCTGTCTCCCAATGACCTGCTGCTTTAACCCATTTTGGATGATTAACCAAATCCATCTATTGCACTTTTACTTGCAAAACAACTCACAAAAAAACAACACACTGTCATCACAGCAAATACGAAACAGATTAGTTTGAACTTGATGAAGAGAAATGTTAACAATAGATAGAGAAGGAGTTTATTATCAAGACGTTTAAAGAGACCAACACAGTGGAGATAAAACTTTAGATAGAAAACTAGTGAGAGAGGTTTCTAAATATCCAAGAATAATCTGCAAGACACTAGTGGAGGACTTAGCCAGGTCTAGAATTGATGCCTCAACTAAGATCACCAGAATCCTGCACAAAAATAACAGAAAATTGACGACCAACTAATATTCCAAGTCAAAATTGCTAAGGACAACCCTTCGGTAATGTGAGGCACCCCGGAAACGTATCCTTTTGGTCAGTTTTTTGGGCAGGAAGATGTTGCCTATGTTTGGAGAAAAAAGGGAGAGGCATTCAACCCCAGCAACATTGCTGACATGGTGAAACATGGTGGTGGGAGTGAGGTGCTCTGGGGGTGTTTCAGTGTGTTTGGTGCTGGGAATCTCATAAGGGTTGAAGGAAACATGAAAAGACAACTTCAGACACCCCAAAAATAAACTTGGTTTGGGTTGACATTTTTTTCTTTCAACATGTTAATGACCCAAAGCACACATCATCTCTGGTGAATACCTGCAACTTTAATAGAACATCCCAGCAGTCTGTGCCAGAGCACTAACAAATCTATTATTCCTCATGCGAGAACCACAGACCAAAGCTATTTTTAGGGATTCACTGTTGACTATTACCATACAGTCATTTTTATATATAGAAATAAATAATTTTTCATATATATAATATTAAAATATGTCACGTTTATAAATTCGTCTTTCGGTGGTCAACCGTGTGTGGAATTAATACCGTTGTTCCAGGATTTCATTCGGGTGGTGTGCTCATCTGAACAGTTCCATCCTTCTTTTGACAGGTAGAAGAAGACAAATGAAAAGTTAAGATGGCACGTGGAGCTGTGTTAGTGAGCCGCAACGGGTACTGTGGCACCCTGCCTTGCAGGGCATTGTGGGACGTGTCCTCCACCGAAGTGGCTGCCCAGATGACATATTACAGCTCTGCGGGAAACACATGGGCCTACAGGAGGCGTTTCTCCCGCGTTCTGCAAACGTTTAATTTCCGTTGTCTTCCCTGCTGCTTGTACCCAGGTTCATTGAGAGTCCCGCCGGGGGCCAAGGCGTGTTTGCGTTGGCCCCTTCAGAGAAGGATACAAGCCCGCAGGACTGTTTAACTCCCCAACCTCGCACTTTGAAGTCGTCTACGTCCATGCAATGAAAATATTGGCACACAAAAACCGTATTATTAAACCAGCCGGAGCTTTCAAGAGATCAAATAGCAGCGCTGAAATATTCGCTTCCTCGCAACGTTTACATCCTCACATTAGATAAAAGAAAACATTCTAGAGAGGCCTCTGTCGTTGTGGCTCACCCATAGCGATTTACACATAGGGACAAGCGATAACACAACACAATGAGGATGTCTGAACCAGCAGAAACAAAAGAAGCGCATTGATTTGCTGTTAGCGGATCTGGACGGTAGAAATACAAGCAGGGTTGGAGACATGGCTGGATTGGTGAAGATATCGTCCTCTGTGCAACACCGCAGCGTTCCAGAACCCCAATCTATTGTATCATTGACGTATAAATGGATTAGGGTCATGTATCACTGATAATGGTCTACCCCAGCGCTGATGCGTCTGCGGTTTGGGTTGTGTCTGCGCGATAAGGCCTATTGATTATGTAGCATATGCAGTTCCCACGCCGTCCTTTGTGCCATGTGTTTGCTGATGTGTCTTTCCCCCAAGATAGGGGTGTGTGATACAGCTGGCGAGTGCAGGGTTAATTTACTCACGCAGCCCTCGAGGAGTGTACCTGCTTCTGACGGGAAAGGTGAAATCGTGTGCAGCCAAATCAATACGTTTGTGCAGACAGAATCTGTAATCAAGACAAAAAAAAAAAAGATGCCACAAATTGACACACACTGTTTTTATTAGATACAACCTCAGTAGTTTGTCACGAGAACGGTACTACTGCGCTTTCTGACTGATAAGGCCACAAGTAAAAGAGGCACACGTGAATCACAACACGCAACTGAATTACGAAACAAAAAAAAACAAGTACATCCATAACTATACCTTCGGATAGCTCTGCTCAAAGATTCAGTGCGTGACATCTGGCAGTGGATGCTATTGCCCTGTATTGCCACAGTTTGTGCAATAAAAACATGAATACACAACTCTACCACATGGACAAACATAGCATTAATAGAATCTTAAAGGGATAGCTTGCTTAAAAACGGGACTAATTGAAACTGCTCTTCAAAAAGAAAACCCTATTTATAAAAAGGAATGAAAAAAATAGGAAATGACTGAAAACTCTACATCAGGGAGACGTCTCGATCTCATAATTAGATACACAACAGTCAGAAACAGCTGTGATTTTGCGTTTGACAAATTGCAGTTAGCATAGTTCATTGAATTCAATCAGACCGGTAGCATTTCAGTCGAAATTAATCAAAGTTTAAATATTAAAGCCATTTCAAATTTGACTTTTTGGGGGAGTTTTTCTTGTGTAATATGTGCAGAAAATGATATTTCCTAGGCTGTTCATGATGGCCAGCAAAATTCCTTGATAATTAAGCTTTAATGGATTACAGTTCCTAATAATATTGGAGTGATATTTAGATGAAAAAGGCCTCAAAGCTAGAGTCTAGTTCAAAACCTAAGGTTTCACTTGAGCCGTTTCTTTAGGCGTGCTAGAACATTTAGCATTAGCATAGCATAGGTCATTGAATTTAATGAGACAGGTAGCATTTCAGTTCTAAATTAATCAAGTTTCATTATTAAAGTAATTTCAAATTTGCCTTTTGGGGGAGTTTTTGTTGTGTAAGATGGGGTTTCCCTTGACCCTGTTCTTTAGACGTGCTAAAACTTCTAGCATTAGCATAACATAGGTCATTGAATACAATCAGACAAGTAGCATTTGGGTAAAACACATTTTCCCCATATTTTAAAGTAATAATAAGAGTTTCCATATTGATGCCACATTTTACAGGTACTTTTTCAGTTACATTGAGTTTTCTAGAAGAAATCTATATTTTCCAGGCTGAAAGTGTTGGCCTATTTTATGATATTTAGATGAAAAAGCTCACTAATAAACCCTCAGGTTGCACTTGATTTTTTGACATGGGCCCATTCTTTAAATCTGCTAGGAGTTCTTAGCATTAACTTAGCATACGTCATTGAAACCAATCAGATCTACAAATAATTACAGTTTCACAATTAAAGCCATTTAAAATGGGACTCTTTTAGGAGTTTGGTTATGTAATATGTGCAAAAAAAAGATTTTTTTCTAGGCTGTAAGTGGTGGCCAACAAAATTACGCTAGCTCTGTTAGCTTTAGCTTAGCATAGGTCATTGAATCCAACCAGACCGTTGGCATGAGAAAAAAAAATCCATATACATGCAATGTTTTCAGAGTTAATGTGAGTTATTTTTAGAGATACATTGTGTTATCAGAAAAAAAATCTTGGAAAGTACAAATTTTTGTTCCCCTTAAAATAAATCTGAAAAACATTTGTGATATTCAGGTGATTCAAATGAAGACTCACATTCTTCAGATCTGGTTTTAGCACATTTAGCATAGCTTAGCAGATCATTGAGTCAGATGAAACCAGTAGCTTCCCAGTTCAAAATGATCAAATAGTTTCTGTATTTTTCATCATTTTTCCAAATGTTTTAGAGGTAATGGCACAAATTGGTATGACTTTACAACAATTTGCCTTTGTTTTGCCAGAGATTTCTAGTACCCCCGCGGAGCAGGCTTGGCTCAGACATAGTACATGCAACAGAAATAACATACAAACCAAAAGATGAAACATACATCACACACAAAAGAGGACAAAGTAGTATTTTAAGCTATATATAAGTTTGTTTCTAACGCTAAAAATAAATGCTCACTTAAAAGACTATTAGGAAGCTATGTATTTGTACCACGTTTGTGTTGCACATTGTAATGACTCATACTGGGTCTATTATTTCTGGCCAATCTGTGAGCTCAACAACTGACCAGTCAGTGATCAACGGGATGTTGTCACGATTTCTTTCCAATACGAGAAAACTATCACAGTGGCCTGGTTTAGGTTAAAAGGTAAAAAACACCACTAAAGAGTACAGACGGCAGGGGAACAGAGGCACGTGGTTCAGGTTTCAGTCAATTCCCTCCAAATCTCTCCCCTGACGTCAATGGGGATGTCTAAATAAAGTAGATTGTTGAAGAAAATTTCAGTGTGCGTGTATCTTTGCTCAACTTGTGCTACTCTTGCAGAACTATCCCTTTAAGGTTTTACAACAGTGAATTTCAACAGGGTTTTCCAATAAAAGCCAACTCTCAATGTTTATAGGTTGCCCCTGCCTCCTCAAAAGAGCTCTTCATTGGTTCATCATCGGGGTGTGGTCTTTTCCGGAGCCTCTTGGCCTCGTTCTGAAGCTTCTGCCGAATGTAGCCCTTTATTTCTGAATCCGTTTTCCCAGGGAAGAACTGCTGCACGGTCCCTGTGGAGATGGTTTCACTGGTAAACAAATTGAAAAGCTTGAGACACCAATTAATCAAAACTTTGCAGCGTCCTGATTGAAGTTAATGAAACAGAACTGAATGCAATCTTAAACAGCATTCTTCAGCGGACACATACTCAGAATAGCCTGGATCTCATGAGCAGGGAGAGCAGGCTTAGGTGTCCCTCGTTTGCTGTTGAGGCCTGAGATTGAGTGAGAAGCCAAGCAGTCTCGGTCGTACAGGCTGCGCAGAAGGTCATTGGTGAGTTTCTGAGCAGTGCTGCCTGTGTTGCAATGCTCCAGGAGATCCGTGGTGATGACCTGGAGGAAGACAAAACACATAATAATCTCAGCAACCAATAGCTACAACACTTTTTAACCCACTGGATTTCCTCAACAAGGTTGTGATTTCCTGAATGTGGCTTCAGTAGCGACCATCGCTACAGAAACAATTGATACTACAGATAAATACACAGTACAGATGTGTATTACAGGCAGGCAGGTGTGATCCAATCAAATTACTATTTGGTTTGACCACCTTTGCCTCCAGAACAGCAGCAATTCTTCTAGTTACACTTGAACGAAGTTCTAGTTACACTCTTTACACCTTCAAAAAGCAACTAAAAACTCTACTCTTTCGAGAGCACCTAACTTAACTTAATATATAAAAAAAACCTTCTGAAGCACAGATTTGAATTCATTTTCTGTACTAGCTTGAAAGTGTTCTGTGTGTATGTCTTTTGATCAATCCACTTTCTAACAAACTGCTTGATGTTTACTCCCAATGTAAGTCACTTTGGATAAAAGTGTCTGCTAAATACATACATGTAAATGTAAGATGTAAAAGAAAGAAGTTATCATGCCATCAAATCCAGTCCTTCCTGTTCTTTTTTTACCCTCAAGACGGCTCTTAATAGGTTTGGGGTCGTTTTAATAAATAATACATTTCAAAAAGCGGTTAAATAAGAAATGACTCCAAAAGATGCCCAACGTTTAACTAAAAACCATTGGATCTAGGATTCAAAACATTTGCTCACAAGCCGTTATATAAGATGTAACTCTTACTTTTGGGTCCAGAATTGTTCCATTACTTTGAGCCTTTGTTTGTGTGACCTCGCACTGACTGCAGTCCTGCTGTTCCGAGCGCGTACTTTCAGCTGTTCTTCCACCAAGCACCGCAGGGGCACAGATGAGGCTGGGTGGCCTGCTTCTCTCGCGCTCCATAGGAATGCTGGGAGTTCCCGCTTCCTGGCTGCAGTACAGCCATCGATCACTCCTCTCGATCAGCTCTTCCAGCGTCTGAGCCAACTTCCCACAAGCTGCACAAAGACACACACGAATTCAGTCTTAAATTGTCTCACAAGTGTTAAACTGTTGGTTAACGTGCCACAGGCTTCTTTGAGGATACGTTTCATCAAACTGAAATGATCTTGAAATAAGAAATCATCTGTGAGAGATTTCAGTGGTTGTCAGTTAATGGAAAAGCACGGCAAGGAAAACAATCCCAGAAAGCAGCCCTTCGTTCGAACACTTTACCTGTGAGGCTCCTGATTTGCTCACGGAGGCTGTCCATCTCCCTCTGCATGCTCAGCACCATGGCGATAAGCTCCGCCCTGGAGCGTGATTGGAGGCTTGCAAGCACCTGGAAGGAGATTAACCGCATCACCCTTTAAAAGTCAGTTTAAACTTGGCCCACTTCTTCAACATAGTACAAGAAGTATTTTTAATGGTGTTAAGAGATGTTTATTTGTGTATTTGTTACCGGCAAAATAAGAAATCCAGTATTCTATAGAATGCCTAGGCAATGTATATGTTACCGGATAAGTATGAAATCCGGAATGTTATAGAATGCCTAGAAGTGATTATGTCACCACCAGTACAGAATGAAATCAGTATTTTATAGAATGCCTAGGGGATGTATGTTACAGACAAAGTATGAAATCCTCCAAGATAGAGGATGTGAACATGACGTACTAGGCCTCGCTGACATGCAAAAATGGCTAAACACTGCCAAACATACAAAAGCCACTTTACAAAATGTCGGTGAACAAAGATAATTTAAAAAAAAGAACAGGACTATTTGATAATGACAGTGTGTGATATGTCTATTCATTTAATTTGTTTTATACTATACTTTGGCAAGTGCATATAAACTTTCATTGCTATATTTTATAAAGAATCCAAGAGGTTGTATTCTGCATCACATTACCTCCAGAGTAAAGTCTGCATCCCTTATTGAAGCGCCAAAGGGCTTGTCAATCTCAAAAGGCTGGGAAAACACAAAGAAACAGCTAGCATTATGAAAAAAATAAAACATTTCTTAAAAGTGCGTGAACCAAAAAGTGTATGGAATCTTCATATTGTTGTCAAAATCCATCAAGGATTAAAAAAAATTTATGTTTGTTTTTAAATGGTCTCATCAATCAGCCATTTACAATCTGACCAGAGTGTTTTATTTGTACTGTATTTTATTTTTTCTGTTGCTTGGGATGCCCAAATTCTCTGAAAAGTGATAACGTCAGAATTTACTGACAAAATGCAGATGACAGAGTGGGTTCAGCAGTAACCCTGGATCATTTAGAGTTTAAGGTTGAAACAGTGTCGATTTACAAAGCAATTAATGCATTTGACATCTTTTTATGAATATTCCAAAAAAATCGTATCAACTTGTGAGAAATGGGTAAAGAAATGTGAGACTTATGGTTTTGATTTTCGTTTTTTCTCAGAAATAAAAAATACTAGAAGCCTCATTTGGGATTCATCCCAATTGCAGAAACCTTTGGAGAACATCTGCCTTAGACTTATTTTTAGACACACTGGGCTCCTGAACCTTTCCTTCATTATAGAACTCTTGGAGAAACCTGAGGTTTCCACCAAGCTCCTCAGAGAATGAGCATGTTTCCTTCTTGAACTGGTGCTAAAAGGATCTCTGGAGGATTTTACTAGCGTGTAGGAAACCTTAATTATGCCTCCAGTGTCCTCGATTCATGATCCGATTAACCTCAAACATAGCACTTAAATAATTAGTGAAATAAAAATTTGACCCCTAGTTGATTTTGAAAGTTTGCACAATGTCAAAGTCGACAAAATGAAGCAAAATGGAGTCGATAAAATGATTGGTTTATTTATAACTAAAGCCTTTCTGAACAACGCATTTTAAAAAATCATGAACTGATTTGATCTTAAATGAATGACATAAGTATTTGACCCCTTTACAAAACACAACTTAGTACTTGAAGGCTTAATCCTTCTTGACGATCACAGAGGCACCCAGGTCTGCATACATCTCAGAAGGGATTTTCTCAGACCCATACCAAGACATTATGGTTATACGGCTGATTAGTGACAACCGTTATCAACATCATTAATTGTGTAGATGATGTATTTTGGTTACAGGGATCATTCCTCCTCTTTTAACCTACAGAGTTCAGTTGTCCATTGGAGCAGGAGAACTTGTTCAGTGCAGGTATGTCAAAATGTAGTTCCTGGAGGACCACTACCCTGCACAGTTTAGCTCCAACCTCAACTAAACACACCTAAGCTCCAGGTCTGGGTTTCTCAGAACAGGGTTGAAAGTAAACTCTACAGGGCTCCGGCCCTCCAGGAACTGAGTTTGACACCCCTGTCGTAAAGGGAAGTACGGCACCAAGATGCCTGGTATAGAGTGTTGAGGTCCTTAACGCGATCCTCTTGTGTAGCGCAGGGCTAGTTTCTAGCCATTCCATGATCATTGAATCTCCTTAACTATGGGTTACCAACTGTTGTCACCTTCTCAGTAAGCTGCTTGGGGGATTGTCATATATTCAGATTTTTATGAATATATGCCATTGTTAACATAAAGACACTTTAAAACGCAATCGTTTATCATTAATAGTGAATTCCTTTCGCTTCATAACAGCCTTTAGTCATTAGCTGTAGTTCTCATCAAGTCTCGAGCATGTCTCCGGGAAAATAATAGCCATATTTGTTGATCTGGCACAAACTTTGAACTTTAGGGAGTCCCAAAGATTTTCTATCGGACTCAAGTTTGCTGGTTTTGAGGCATTTCTTGACCTTAAGTGAGGTGTGCTTAGGGTCATCATCATACTAAAAAACAAAATGTTGATCCAAACCAAGATTTCCCTGAAGACATTCCAAAGGGTGTCTTTCAGAATCTTCTTAAACTCTTTTTCACGTTTCCTTCAACCCTGACTAGATTCCCAGTACCAAATGCATTGAAACATCCCCACAGTATTACACCTCCACGACCATGCTTCACTGCAAAACTGTCCACAGGTTGTCATTGCCTCTTTTCAGAACTGGAGGATATCTTTCCCTAAAATGTCTCAGTGCATTCCTGAAACAATCACTGGTGTCTAGGCAATTGTTCATTGTTTTGCTTTAAGCCTTTGTCCATCTTGTTTTCCACTTTGCTGGTCTCTTTAGACGTCTTAAAAATGTTTCTTACTAGTGTTGTAACAATATCCTCAAACCATTATTGGAAAAAAATGGAATTGAAAACGTTTTGAGATCACAAAGATAAGAAGGCTAAGGTTAAGTGTGATTTGTATAAGAGCATTAGATACCATCAATCCCCTAGGGAACAGTGTTACTTTTCCATTAGGCCATCTTTTTTACTCTAAGTGATGGAGACAGCTAATTTTATAATCTGTCTCCGTTAAAATGTGAGTAAAGGATAATTATCTCTTTATGTAAATATTACATAAAACAAGAGAAGATAAAGAAGTTTCAGAAATGACTACAACCACAATCACTCCAAAAAGCAAATACACTACAGTGTCTCCCAGTAGCTCCACGGCACGTTTTTGTAATGATGCATTGCAATATATTGTGCCAGAGAGGATCAACTTCTGACTCCATCTTTATGAGCATTAACTCCAAACGAATCTCTTCTGTCTTTGCGATTTGTTTTCTATTTTTATTAACTCTAAAAAAAGATACAAGTGCGTGAACCAAAAAGTGCATGGAATCATCATATTGTTGTCGAAATCCATCAAGGAAATAATAAAAAAATGTATGTTTGTTTTTAAATGGTCTCATCAATCAGCCATTTACAATCTGACCAGAAATGGTAAACACTCCGGAGAGTGTTTTATTTGTACTGTATTTTATTTCTGCTGTCACACACTTTTGAATTTTAATTTTATTTAAACAACTGCAGGAAATAAAATTTTATCTACAACTGTATGCCCATACAGTCTTGTCCTTGATATCCCTGTACAACACTTTGGTCTTGGCCATGGTGGAGATTTTGGAATTTTGATTGGTTTGTTCTGTGTATTTTATCACTAGAGGCTGATCAATAACTCATCTCACTATTGAAATAAACCTACGATGTAATTTTACTTTGTTTGTCTGTGGACGAAAATGAGCATCAAATACATACATTGTATAGCATCCACACGTGTGGAAAATCACAAATTACATTTTACGAAATGCAGCCGATAATCAGCAAGTGTCCCCTACAATTGATTCAGAAGTGAAAAGGAACAGACCTTTGTTTTGAACTTGACATAGTCTGCATTGCAAGATGAGATCTCTTCGTGTAATCCTCTCCATTTCCTCCTCTTCGCCGGTTCCTGTAGAAAGAGGCATAATCAAGGATCCTCGAAAACAATGGCACCTGAACGACTAAATCTTCGTGTTTGCTTACACTAGAGACGTGGTTCGCCATCGCTTCGGTTTCCTCGCGGTTCTCTCCGAATCCATTGTACAATATGCGTTTGGCTATTGTTTTTCTCCTCATCTTTCGCACATTAGCTGTTTTCCTCACCGAAACGGAGTCCGGTTCTTTATCATGCCGGTCATGGCCACGCGCAGATCCGTGACAGCCTGATGACTTTCACGCTCGTGGCATTTCCATTAAAGTTAAACACATGTGGATTGTCAACATCACGAGTGTCTGAATCTCAGTATAATGTGTTAAAAAATGTTGTTTAAGTTTAAGAGCGCCTGGTGTGGCTTAAATACAGTTTAAAGTGTAAAACTAAAACAAAGCGGCGCCTGAAGACCAAATGTAGCGGGAAAAGGGAAAATCGCTCAGGAATTAAGTTTGTTTACTCGATAAAAAAACAATTAGGGTTGATTATTGATTCAATTAACGACACAATTAAGTTTCCTCACGACGGTGTTTAAGGAAATATGTAAAATTAATAAATCCAGTTACTGAATTTTTTTGCAAATCTGAATTAAATCAGCATTCTGTGTTGCTACTTGGTCTTGCTCTGTTTTTGTCAAATGAGACAGTCGGAAGTCTTGTCAAGGATTTGAAAGCATTTATTTTCGGTTTGAGAGAAGTATTTTTCCAACTCCTGAGTTTCTTGTATTTTTAAGATGTTCCCAGTTGTGGTTTGGGTGGCTTTCCAAAGTTTAAATGTGATTGGTTGAATGGATTCATTGGGTTCTTCTGAGGATTATGGTCAGCTATAATCTGGGTTATTTCACATATAATATGTAACCGATACAACATATAGTCATAATACAAGTAGAGGACTTTGAATAGATGCCAAATGAAACTTAATTTGAGCAGTACCTTGATTTTTCTTTTCAATTTGGCGTTCCTCGGACTTTGGAACCAAACCAGGCCTTGTTCTTGCCAACCACAGAAGAGTGGACTGACATAAATCCTTTTTTAACTTTCATATTGAAATTAATTTACCATAGATAATTATATAGTCTAGCTTGTGCATATGCAGTCTCTTTTGTGTCTTTTTATTTAACTTTTGTCCAGTCTAGCACCTCATCATACACAGGGAGTGCAGTAATAGGACCAGCGGTTCCGGGACAACGCACTTGTTGCTCTGCCGAGTACAACTTTTGCCGGCCATCGAGTCTCCACACAGGGCATATGACATAAATTATCAATTGGGTGGTCAAGATAGATATTTGAGTGGGCTCAGCCCACTCCTGCCCTGAACCAAACTATATGTTTTTCATTTAAACTAATAGTTTCATTCTCCTTCTATGTACAAGTATGTAATTTGGAACCGAGCAACAGTGTTCATGCCCATATTTTAAACGATCCACAACAATGACACACAGCTCACTCAGTTCAGAGATTTCCTTCGGTGTATAGAATGACTGCTTCCAGTGCTAGTGTATTAAACCTCAGCAGCTCCGTCATGACAACACAAGTAATAATCTCACTTAACATTTTTATGTCATTTTCAATGCATTGTCGCTTTGTTTAATCACAAAATGTTAAATGTACATAATGCAGGTGGCAAATGTTGCCTTTATAAATGGTGTATGTTTCTTTTGTTTATTTATGGAGTATTCATTATTAGTTCTTATGTCATTCCTTAATATAGAGTCCTTGCATGGCCTTTCTGGTTTTCTGCTTCTTTCCAATTTTGGTGACCTGAGCTCTGACATTGCATGAGGGTTGACCCCAGTAAGTCCCAGGTGATCACAATGAGTCTAAGTGTATCCACAAGCACCTGAGCTTGTGGAACAGAGGTCTCTGCAGGGATAGAAGCAGGGAAGTAGCTCTGACCTGGAACAAAGTGGATGCTGTGACTCGTTAGGGAAGTATAAGGATCACAAAAGGTCAAGTAAATGTTGTCGGGCTTGTGTGCTATGTGAATTTAATTTGACGAACCCATTGTTTCGTCCAAAAAGAAGAGCTCATAATACTGTAAAACTTCAAAATTCCTCAAAGCATGGAAGAAAGAAAGAAACACTGCTAGAACAAATGGATATTTGAACATTTGAAAAACCATCTTTTCCACAGATGCTCACAATTGAGACGCAAATTGACAATACTATAACTTTATAACATATAATTAAAATACACTTGCGTAAAAAATGCTCTTTCTTTTATGTCTGTGATGAGACTAGCATGAAATCTAAGCTCTATTGATCCTGGTAGCTGTACTTATTTCAGTTGAAATATTCATACATGAACAATCCAACTCACTCATCCCTCTGCATCCAGCATGACACTCTTGATCTCCAGAAACTCAACATGAAGATCTATGACTAAAGCAAATCTAAGATCAAAGCAGATGTTATTACAACCCAGAGTACAAGCATGACAGCAGAGCCACCATCTCATACTCAGACAGACTTGATATTGATCTCTGCCTACATTTTTCAGTCTCCCGAGAGCCCCTGAACCAGTATGAAGAGGGGTATTGATGATATGGTGATGTGCTTGCTTTTATTTACTCTTATCATGAGGCCTTTCACCTCTTTCCTAACGAATCAATGGCATCTACAGTGTGAAGCATCAGTCCTTCTTCATGCTGCCACTCCACATTTAGACTGAGAGCAGCGTTCAAGTCTTGTGACTGTCAGGCTTCCTTATGCATGAAAATATTTCACAACGGCCCTCATCTGAGGACAATTAAAACAACAGCATCAGTAGTCAAAGCTACTATTTCTTCCTTTAATTAGTAAGTTTCTAAATTGATGAACTATCCCCAATGAGAATAAAAACAGGTTTTAATTAATAAATTTCTTTGTTTCTTGAGATCTTTTTACAAGGAATCTGGCACCAGTCAGTTCCTCACTACATTTGTGACCATTCTTGGTCCATCCTTGGTAATATTTAGTGGTAGAATTTAGGGCTGTAACTTTATATTGTTTGCACAACATATTGTGATACAAGAAGAATCTGAGAATTTTAATTCAGAGAAAAATTTGGCAGTGCCCCCTAGAGGCTGGACGATATTACGCACAAATACACCATAAACTAGACCTTATTGAATTGATATATTGAATCAGTTTCTGTAAAATAGGTCTGCAAAGGGTTTCATCTCAGTTGGTTTCTCATTTTTGATATTGTGATGCATATTGTATCATAATATTCTGATATCTAGTGAGCAGTGTGTATTGTTTTACCCTTAAAAATAATCCATAACATACGTTAAAGCACATGATAAATGTAAAGAGTTGTGTATTTTTATCTGTAAAAAAAGCAAAAGAACCAAATGTTAATTATTTTGCACTGCTCCAAGTGCATTCTAAAGCTTTTTAGCAGGGTGTTCCTCGTGTGGAACGAGAAAATATTTAAACAATGGCGCTCCCTGCCTGAAGATGGCGCTTGCGTGCACAGCAGATACGCACCGCTACACACGGAAACAGTAAAGAAGAAAATGACGGAGAAATCAAAGAACAAAAGAATTAGAAATTTGCAGTAAAACATTATTTTTTCCAAAGTTTTCTACAGAACAGTGATGAGTAGAGGCCACATGGTTCATCTTTTTACCATGTCTTCTCCCTTTAACAGGCATTCTTCTAAACATCAAGGCTACAGGAAGCACATTAACCAAAAGTCCCTTATATCAAAATAAGCATATAGTATACTGAACCATAAGAAGTTTGGTAGTCACAAAATGCATCATAATCAAAATGAATGTATATCTACCAATTGTCAAGTACATTTTATGCCTCTGAAAGGATTGATAAAAAGACGAGTACATCTGGCCATACAGAAACAGACCCTGAATGGGATTTAATTGACCACTTGGGGTGGCAGATCTGAGCTCTGACCATTCTCCCATCAACCATTCGCAGAGCCTTAATGTGATATAATGAAATATGGACCAGTCATTCTGACAAAAAGAGGTGATCTGAATCAACATAATCTGTGCACTAAACTAGTAGCATTAATGGATGCAAATTCTTGTTTGTTGTTTCCTGCTCACTAGAAGATTTGATGGACAGCTTGAGTTCCCCAGCAGTCTCTCACTTGATTACACTCCCCGCATAGCATTTTTCCGTCATTGCCAACATTCTCTGCCATCTCCACTCATGCATAAGGACACTGTTTTAAGATCTGTCTGAGAGACAACATAATCTGACACATGAGTACAAAACAATGCAAGCCATTCGGTGTCCAAGGCAGCACTGAAAGATGAAGGCAGCTAGCGTTCGGAGTATTGTAATAAAATGACATGTTTCCTACTAAGATACTTAGATAATAAAATAACTTCTTTGTATTAATTGACAGCCATGTATAGGCACTGTTGTAGCAAAACCAATCGAGTTTTAAAGAAAATTTCAAAATGATGAGCATATTTCCAGGTAACTGACTAAATTAATTAATTAAATCAATTAACTCTTTGGAAAAAAACCTGATCTCAAACAAAACAACTTAATACAAACTAGAAAGTACTTCATGCGTATACGTGAGGAGATATACCTTTGCCTACCCGCAGATTGCAGTAGTCTGTATTTTCATTCCACAAACAGAACCCTAGCATTTACCTGACGTTTTTCTGTTTTTGTACAGTGCTGACCATTCTTGAATAAAGGTGATCAGCTTGTCTTCAATAGAGCAGGTGCTGGTGTCGTCACATCAGGGGCAGTGGCCATTTTGTTTGTAATCTTAGTTTCCTCTAGGAATCACACTTGTTTTTTTTATGTATCATGTCCCATTAATACAGTTATACGTGTTCATTTTTAAACACCAATTATTTACTTGTATTTTTTTTACAACTATTACTAATACAAAATAACAAAACTATCAATAATTCAGTCAGTTTTCATTACTGACTGCAACAGGAATTATTGTCACTCAAATAACTTAAACTTCAACTGAAAAAAGAGAAAAGAAATCGTAGGAGACTTCTTCTTTCCTGTGTTCAAGGAGGAGAAGACTAGGTACGACTTACTTCCGTGACGCAACACAAGAAATGCTCAACTACTAAACTGACCAATCACAGAGACTTACTGCATAAAGTTACAATTTTTGCAAGGTGTACGGCAAGCTACAGCTCAGGAGTCTGCAACGTCGCTGGCGTTGGTCTGACGGGGAAGCATGAGGTCACTTTAAGGCTTTAACGGTTTCTGTCTGTAGTTAAAGAGATACCTCTTCCAACAACATATTTTGATGTGTATATTACAAAAACTGAAACACAGCTATTGCTGATTCTGTCGAGATATAGTGGCCTACAGGCAAGATCCTTGTTGATCTTGTTGATCGCTGTCCAGAAAACCCTTTCGATTCCAACTAGCGTCCATAAGCAGACAGACTATTTAAGGACTATTTGGTTCTGAAAAAATATATGCACTATTTAGTTTTTTAATAACTTCTTCAACAAAGGGAGAAAAAAGACAGAAAGCAACAGGTTTTCATTTTATATCAGACTTAAGCGTTCCAAATAAACCGATCCAGATCTTGCAAACCATTCGCTGTTAAAACGAATTGGAGAGTTGTAAGAAGACAAGAAGCTGAGCACCGTTCTGCTCTCCGTCAGCCATTTCTGCCTTTGAGGGATTAGTGTGATGTCATCGGCAGGGTCTCAACCTTTCTTGCAGTCATCTCAGCACAGGTCGATGTTAAGTCAGAGCAGCTCAGCTTTTGCATGCACTATTATTCAGACTGTGACTTTGATGATAATAGCACCAATAATGGCCTGACAGTGACAGATGGGTGCAGACAATTTGGGGGCCCGTGAAGTGACCCCCGGCCCAATCAGAGCACTTCCAGGTTAAATGTGACCCCAGGCAGCTGGCAAAAGGAGAAGTGCTGAATGGATGAAGGGGTAAAAGAAAAGAGAGAGGGCGAAGAAGAGGAAAAAGGTGAGGGACTGCTGAGAGGGAACGTTCCTCAGGAATGATAAGTTATTGCAGCAGAAATCTATTTATCTCCCTATTGGATGTTTCTACAAGATCCTAAGAGTCGAAACGCTGGGTGTAAACCACATACTCAGCAGCAGAGCTTCACCAAAATGCTGTACTCCTGCCAAAACATTTGTTTCACAACCGTAGTCTTTGACCGCAAACGCAGTTCTCTTAATCAGTCCAAACACCTCCCTGGGCAGCAGTGGGAATGCTTGGGCAGGCCATGTGTTACACATTAAATGCAATCAGTGGCGGCTTTTTTTGAGCGCTGGAGAGATTGAGAGGAAGGGAGATTCAGGTTGATAAATAGCAGAGCCAGTCAAATGCCCGTCTGTTCACGGGGAGTCTGGGTAATCAAACCGAGGCCTGTTTGCTTTATTTATACAGCATGTCAAAATGAGAGATTTACCGTTTTGCAAGTCAGCTCTTGATTAGTGAGGAGAATGTGGCAAGCTAACCTGGAAAAACTCAGTGGTGTTTAACATTTTATTGGGATGAGCACCAAATGAACAATAGATGCTGTTGGAGATGGAGATGTGCCTAAAATTGGTTTTGTGGGGCACTCTCGAATTCTCACTAAACGAAGATCGCCATTCATCCTTTGGCAGGATCACCTGCAGATGTGCACTGACATGAGCTACGGATCGGACCAGGCAGTCGTACCCCTTTTTTATTCATAACTTCCCAATGATGTTTGCGACATACAACCATACCTTTGTCTCCCAGAAACACAAGATGTTAAGAATTAAAGAAAGAATCTTTGTTTTGGTCAATAGTTCTACTTGCTAGTCCATTAATCCTCCTCCATCTTTCCTAATCATACCACTAGCCTGGTGACTCAAAAGGCCCATAGTGACACACAACCTGTCAGATCTAGCAGGGGAAAAATGAGTTAAGTCCAGAGGGTAGAGTTGAGATGGAGAGAAGTGTGAGTGGGCTGAGAAGTGAGCCCTGGGGCACACCAAAAACCATAACTCATAGCTTAGGTACCACAGGAGTTACCAATTGATTTAGTGTCATCCGAGGTCTTGGCTGGCTCTTAAGATTATGTGCCTTATTAAGTGATTCGGTGAGCATGACAGCTTTAAGATATTCAATGATACATAGTGTATGAACAGTTTCTGTCTGAAGAAAACCACATTTCTGTTTGGATTAATAGTCTGAGTATGATATGAAAGACTTTGTTCAGCCGGTTTAATCTGCATTGTGCTGACTAGCTCGATCATTTCAGTGATTTATGAATTGCAGCTTGGTGCCATCAATAAGGGACCTTCCTGAGTGGAGCTTGCATGGATTTCCTCTGGGTACTTCTGTGTCAAAACCATGCTCAGAGTGAATTAAAGACTCTAAATTTGCCTCAGGTGTGAACGGTGAGTGAATGTGGCCCTGCAATGGACTGGCAACATATGCAGAGTGAACACACTTGCCAGAGGTCAAAACACTTACCAGGAGCAAGCATGTATGTATGCATGAATGGATGTCTGGATAAATAGATTTTGTGAACTTAGAGAAATGTAATTTTCTTTAATACTTTACTAGTTGAGCCACTCCACTAAATGGGCACTATTGTAAAAATAAGAATTAAAATTGCTATATAAATACATTTTATTACTAAGCAAAGTGTACTGCATATTATAGCAAAAATACTAATAAAATTCACATAAAACACAGAAAAGTAGCATTTATTGCTTGTCCCCAGTCTCTGATGCTACACTTCACCATAAAATATAATGATTGAGACCTTTTAAAAAGAACCTTTCTTTGGCATATATACGTAAATCCATATATAATGTTCATTATACATATATAATGCATTTTTTATACACTTGTATTCGGTCAACCATTATCAAGAGCCACATTGCTTCACAAGTTCGCTACCTGTACCTGCCATGACATGGACTATGAGTGGTAGCATAGGATCACATAGGATCCATGTTCTTGACACTCTAGTGAGGGTTGAAGGGGGATGAAGCTTGGACAATGCCCATGACAAAATTGACAACACTGATGCCAAATCCTGGTACCTCCTCCCGAAATTTGTTATGTAAACTTCACATTGAACCCCTAACCCTAGCATTGCTAATGGCATGATTTACAGACTGAGCTACTAGGAAGCAGATACAGAGACATAACGTGTTAAAAGCATGAGTGAGACAGAGACTACGGAGATCTCATCCCTAAAGATGCTTCCAAATCCAATTAGTAGGAGGAACACACTGAAGAATTCTTGAAAAGACATAAAATGCAGATATCAGTGTTGTTGTTGTTTTTTTTTAAGTTAATACTTTCCAATATTGTAACTATAAAAACTTTTTCTTCCATTTTTAGGTCGACACATGATGGACATTTTTTTTTTACAAATACTTCAGACCCAAAGCATGTTATAACTGAGTGTTTATTTTCCATCACCCTGGATTGATGGAAAACTTATGCAAACACATATAAAAGAATGATTTTTGTTTGATGTGTGCATATCTCTGCCTGTGTGCATGTTTATGTGTGTCAAAGGAAGCCAAAAATTGCGGGTTACACAATTCATTAGCCAAGAGCAACAAGTACCGGGGACCTTTGAGCAAAGTTACAACTGCAGGATTATTTTAGCAGAAATCACAGAGTTCCCAGAACTCACCAGGAGGAACCTCTTTATCCTCCATGTTGGTTAAAATAAAATGACTCCTGCGCTTCATGCTTTACTGGAAATTATAAAATAAAAAAAATTGCTGGCCGGACAGGGCCAAACAGTTTGCATGCATTCCTGTAGCCACTGGTATCCTCCCATCACTGGCGACTTCTTTTTTTTTTTTTTTCACCAACAAATGTGGTTTTTATTTTTTGATAATCTAAGGAACACATGAGCAGGGCCTCGCAATCAAATCAGGAAGAACATTTTCTGGTAAACAAACCATAAATACAAAGTTTTATGGATCACAATTATGAAGTTTTAGACAAAGATATTTACAGCTGACTATAGGCACAAAGGACTGCACAATTTATGTCAGACCTGGTTTTGTGTGAGTTTATATGTGAAAAGAAAACGGTGACAGGGATTGCATTCATATGCATGACCTTCCTCTTTAGAAGCACCATCAAAGATCACAGTCAGTGCTGACAGAGATTTTTCTCCCATGCATTGCAGTGGTGAGAGCTGCTGTCTAAATGCTTACTCACCAGGCGCCGACTGCACAGGCCGCCAGCAGAGCCAGTCAGTGGCCCTGAATGCCCTTTTGCTGACTAGACTCTAGCAGCCAATAAATGGAGCTGTCACTCCTGTCAATCTTGCTTTCTCTGACACAATCGGCCTATCACACCCACACATGCAGTGCTGCCCACCTCAATTATTCCCTGAAAGGACGGTTTCTCTGACAGCCCTGCCTCTAAGACTACGACATTCAAAGCAGCCAATCATCTCCATGACCTCACAAAGCGAGAGAGAGAGAAAGAGAGAGCAATTTAAGCACTTTACATTGATGCAAATTGGTCGTTTTATAACTAATATACACTTTGTTACGTTTTGTTGCAAAACAATACAATAATTGTTCAACAGTAAAAAAAAAAGTCTCTGTTTTCATACGTAGCCTAACATTCTCCTCATGTGGTTTCACCACAGAAACAATTCTCAAGCATTCTTTCTCCAGGTATCTTTAACTGTGGTTTCATCGTGCAGAACGAAAAGAAAGGCTGCAAAAAATTCTTACCTTTGTGTTCTATCGCCCTCTGCTGGACTAAATTGTAATGCCATGCTTATTGTCATACAAAGGACATGCAAAAACTGTTATCAATACGCCGTGTTTGATAATGAACTTGCACAAAATATAAACCAATACAATTTTGTTGAAGAAGCTAACCATATATGCTAGATAATAAGAATTTAAAATATTGGAGAAGACAATAAAGACATATAAACTCAAGTGGTACTATGAAACATTTGGTTATCAGATTAACATGTATGATAGCATTTACACCAAACCTGCTACTGTTTCATATTTTAAAAGATCGTTTCAGACGGAAAACAATGTGAACATTGTTAAAAACTTTGAAATGTTTAAACTTTCTGTTAGTATCCGAGACCTGGGCGAGCTGTAGCTGTTAGCATGTGGTACTTGAAGCACACACAATCCAAATTACCCGCTGTGGCTTTCTGCTTACAGCTTTCCAAAGCATGTCTTAAACGACCTCATCAACGCTTTCTCATTTATTCATTTCCTGGTGTCTATAGTCTGTGGATATAATGTCTTTATATTTTCAGGACCTGTCGCCATGTTTAGCCTCCGCCAGGATAAATGGTATTTTTGCCATTCCCGCGCCGAGCTCGAGCGTTCTCGCTGGTGACGGTTTGTTTGTTTTGGAAAGCGGCAAATTTTCCCGCCTGCTCTGTTCGGGCAGATGGCGGAACTCGGCCGGGTGTTTATTTGAAATTGGGCATAAGGTACGCGAGAGAATTGGGGAGCCCGGTGCCCATGTGTTCTTCTGGGTGACGGTAGAGCTTAAGGATCCCGGGGTGAGTTGGCAGGCGACCTGACGAATAACAGGAGTCAAAATGGCGGTCCGTCTAACTGACGGCCGTTGGGCCTGTTTTGAAAGACCCTGCTTTCACGGATGGATTAATTTTATGAGACTCAGACGTCCAGCAAAACATGTATTTTAACATGATTTAAAACCACCGTGCAACTTGGTTGGAATTATACAGAGAACTCCAAAATACACCAATTATGTTCTTATGTTAAATGCACCATTTAAGATGATAATTTAATTTCAGCTGAAAAATGTCTTTTTAGCAATCTGGGTGGATTAAAATGGGATTTGATTCGATACTAATGTCCCTGTATATTTTAATTAGATTAATTCACATTTCAAATTTATGTTGTTGATTTTGTTTCCAAAGACCTTGTTTGTTTGGGAATTAACAGCTCATATATCACAAATTGCTTTTAACTGAAGTAAAATAGGCAAGTTATATATATTTTAAAGCTAATCTAAAGTTTAAAACTATTAAAGCTTTCTTTGTACAAAGGACCCACGATGATTGACAGCACACATTAGGTTAGCCACACCCCTAAAATCTAACCCTGCCTTTCACCCTCAAACGTCATTTTTGAGGAGAACCAATCAGTAAAACCCCCATCTATCAATGTCAACTGTGTAGCCAATTAGAGGCTACATGCTAAACAACTGTTAGCCAATCAAGATCCAGTTTCTCATGCAGTTTCCTATATAAGAAGCAACCCCTTGCTGAGAGTTGTGATTTACTGAAAGCTAGAGCAAGCTAACAGACGAATGATTGTACTTTTTCCCTGCTGGTTACGGATATGAATTTCTGGAGTCTTTAGGAATGGTTTCAGATTCATAATTACATTTTAAGAAATGCCTTTGATTGTCATTAAACAACAAACCTTTATTGTTCAACAAGCATCAGTGTACACAGTACAAACAAGTATATTGGATTTTTTTTCACCTCATTTAATTTTCTCTTTATCTTGATTTCCAAATTGTATAAATAACATAATCAAATATTGACCCAAGTAAGACACGTGAAATATGAGACACAGTTCAAAGGTCTCACCATATGCCGAATGCTTGAATAAGTAATTTAAAGCAGTGTTACATTCACAGTGTTGGCCTGCACTGTCCAGATGCCACTAATGCCCAATTATAGGTTCCCATTTGACCCATCAGTGTGTTAGTACATGCACTCTCTCATAATTCATTGACTTGTAGAGACAGCTTGATGTTTTAGTCAATATTATATGCTCTTAATGGTCCTAAACTTCAACTTTATTTAGGTAATGCACATTTTTGGGTGACTTGGTGAATTTATTACAGTAATTTTAATAAAATAAAACTTCAATAAACCAGGCCGCTGTATTTTTAAAAGACAAAAAATAAAATGAATTAAAAGATAAAATATAATCATAAATATTCAATACAGGCCCTTATATAGCTGTCGAAATAATGACCTTCTGCGTGCTCAGTAGTATGTGTTTTTTATTACTTGAGTAATTAATTGAGAGAAGTCAAGCATTATAAAAATGCGCTATTATATTTTAAATTCCATATCTGAACTCCGCTTGCTTTGTGTGATAGACTTCTAGTTGTGTGCTTGCATTCTTTTAAAAGTTTTTTTTTTTTTGTGGTGCAGTGGGTTCCGAGTTTCTCAGACCTGTCCCATCCACATGTAAAGAAAGCATTGTTTCCATGTAACCAACCTAAAAAAAAAAAAAAAAAAAAACAAAGTGTGAAGGTGTTGCCGATTTTTTTTTTTTGAAGGTGAGATTTGTCATTTTTGTCACAAACTGTGCTTGGCGTCACTGTCCAGCATCTTCTTTGTTTACAAAGACAAGGCTTCTGATTACCTGATATTACTTCAGCATTGTAAACACCTGTTGGTTTGGTATAGTCTTTGCAGCATTTTATGGAGAGTTTTTCCCATATTCATGTTTTTTGTGTGTGTGTGTGTGGGGGGGGGTAAAAATAAAGTATTTTTGTGACACAAACAGTGTCAAAAATAACAGAAGAACTGCAAGTAAAAATCAATAATATCAAAAAATATGTGAAAACAAATATTTTATTTGCTAATTATATTCTTTTTTAATACCTTTGAATTGGAAAATTTTATTGATTTGAATTTACAAAACATCTGAAGACATTTACAACAAAAAAATAGGTTTGTGATTCAGTTTTTTGTTTGCTGTCTTCTTTTCCCACCTGGCTGAATATTCATTAGGTGGGCGTGGCTAATGCACCGACGCCACAGAATCACTTTATTGTTTGGATTAAAGACAAACCATTACAGCCCTCGTTTGTGTTGATACTTTATTTAGACAGAGTGTGCGAGTTCAGATACATGTTTAAATTCATTTAGCTCTGATAAATCTCACTATTTCACATATTCATTAAAATTTTTCCTCATAACTGTCTGTGATTTGCTTCCATAATCATTTTTTGCCACACTACAGAAGACGTTGGCAAACACATCCACACAAACTTTCCTTCTTACAAGATATACTTGAAATTAAGTTTAAGTAAATTACAAACTCTTCTATGTAAACAATAGAATACGTCTACTGTGTATAAAACACAAATGACACGGCAAAATCTTTTGAGAAATGTAAATAAATTCCAATACAATGTAAACAGTACCTCTGGTCAACTTAAGGAAAAAGATCATTTTTTCCAAACACAATGTTTCTCCACAGAACCAGATGGGCAGCTTCGCTCAAGAGTTCTGCTGATGAAGTGGTTCAGCTCCAGGTGGTTCATCTGGTTCAGATCCAGGGCAAATGCTCATGTTGAGCCAACTAGAAAAAGTTTTTTAAACCTCTTTGATTTGATGCACTGACAACCTGTCCAGGCTGCAATTTTGCCTGAATTTTGCTAGAGAGCCAGCAGAACCTTGTGACCTAAAAGGGAAAAGGCAAGTAAATTAAAATATCTATGTCAGTGTTTCCCCTAACATTTAATAAAGGGGCCACCCCACCCTTTTAAGACTGGCAAGCCCCTCCAGCCCCCAAGAAAAGCTCAATAGAAATATTTTACTGTGCATAAATGTGCCATAATCAGAAACTATTATATGAAGCTCCAACGATTTGTGTCAAATGCACTCATTTAACAAAAAAGAATACAAAAAAAGGCAGCCCCAACCTCCTCCCCTTTCTCTCCCATCTCTCAATACTCTGCCACAACATACATTTTGTCCCATGGAAATTATCCCAGGCATGAATCAGTTGTGAAAGTGAAGCAAGTGAAACACACCATGCATTTCACCGAGCTAATAAACATCTCGTTGCAGAGGAAACGCAGCTAAAAACAAGAAATGTTCTGTTCTGTATTGTGAAGGCTACGTCCTTGAGGAAGCCGGAGTACAGCCGTGACCTCATTTAGGCCTGCGTTGCGTGCATCCATCCCATGAAGACTTCTGAGAGAGATGACGGGCATTTTTTTTCTTCCAGCGCCTCTTCACTTTGAAGATCTTGGCGTGAGCTGAAATCCATTAACAGACTCTATACTCCCTTAAAGCACATTTCCTGAGGATGTGTGGATGCAGCAACACGTCATGCTCTCGCCGTCTGACCCCGCTCTGTATAATCCCATGCAGGAAACATAAGGGCACAAGTGATGGATTTCACAGAGGGTGGTATGCACAATATTTCTGGGAGGATAAATACTGTAAGTGGGTTTGCTGGTTTTTTAGGGTCACATCTAGGTCTAGCAGCTGTGACTTCTCTCTGTGTTTGTCTGAATAAAGTGTCTTTAATCAGTGTAGATCCCTTAGAGGAGAACGGTCTGTGAGACCAAGTGTGCTCAGAAATCACCTAAAAGCACTTGTTTTCTCTCTATTCAGATGTGCAGTTTTTCGTTTGTCCACCAGATGGAGCCACAAGCTCGTCTCAATTGTTGCTTGTCTGTTTGCTATTTGGGACCTGTGGTAAATGGGTTCTATACATTTAAATCTACAGTTCCTTACTCGTTCTATGTAATAAACAGTTTATTAGACAAATTCACAGTGAAATTAAAGCCTTTACTTTTGAAACTACGGTGTTCTTCAGAAGGCAGGTCACACAAACCATCGATTCTGTACTATTATACACAAAAATACTTTTATTAATTTTTATCATGTGCCTACATGTACAAAACCATTATTTTAATGCAGTGTTAAATTAAACTATTTCAATGTGTTAATTTAAGATAGGGGTGTGGAGATATATTGGGACAAACCTGTTAAAATCTTTATCGATTTCGCCTGAAAATGCATGTGCAAATATTGCAGTGCTGTAAAATTCATAAATGCAGTGACGGTGTACTTCAGAAAACACTGTGCACCTACCCCAGCAGGTGACCAAATCCACATGAACTTCACTTTGGACAGCATGATAAATGGATTCGGTGCCGGTATTCCTCCGGGTTCTTGGACTTGGTTTTAAAATGAAAATTTACAAACAGCTGGTACTCAAATATTTTAGGTGCAAACATAAGTACAAGTATCCTTAAATGGATTTGAGCCCCTCCCACCCGAGATTCGAAGCGCGTTTACTCGTTCCGAAATTACATTTAACCTTGTTAATAAATGTTGTAAAATACAAGAGTTCTAAATAGTAATTATAAATTTTTTTAAATAAATAGAATTGTTTTTGCTGTTTTCATTATTTATCAAAACGCAGTGTGCTTTTAATACAATACATAAACTTAAATTGAAATAAACTATATATACTATTATATACACTATACTATTGCTATATACGCAAATGCATTTTAAATAAAACAATTGGAAATAATATTGCCACTGTCTTCTCTTCAGTCGAGTGGAATTTATTTCAATGCAATGCGATTTTTTATCATGTAATTTTACCGAATGATAACCTTTTAGTCATGGGAAATTAAATTTAGTGACAATTTCTGTTAGAAAACAAGTGCTGAAATGTAGTATTGATCGGTTCTATGGGATAAAGTCCCAAACTTTCTCTTTTTTTTTTCTTTTAAATTTATATGCTTTAGTTGACTGCATGCCAATCGTTAAGAATACTGAGTAACAGTGAATAAACAATAATATATCAATCCACCATTTTAAAATGGTTGAATCGGACACCTTTGTTAACGCCACGCTGATTTAAAACATCAACCTTTTGAAAATATTACATTTTTACGTAATTATGTGGATGCAAAACATATTTCAAGATTGTGCACAGCTTTACCAAATCGAAATAAAACGTAGATCATTTTATATCAAATGATTTCTTTAGGAATCGCCTCTGTTTGCAGAGTTCGCAGTAGTGATTTTTGATTGGCTGATAAAGCTCCACCCTCCACCCAAAAGTTTACGCCCAGCGTGGTTACGGCTGACCAGTCAGCTTTCTCTATCCTCGAACAACCCCCTTTCTATTCCACCTCTGGGGCGGAGACTCGTTTTAGGGATTCCCATTGGTCTACAGCAACGAATGAGAGGCTTAGCCGCACCCCCGTGTACGTAAAACGGAAAAATATGAAGATTTCACTGAATATTCATGTTGCTTTGCTCTGATTGGCCAACTCTCAATTTTCCAACACCAATAGAAACTAAACACATTTGACTCCCAGGTCGCAAGCGTTAAGAATGACAGAAACACCAAGAGTTGCTACCAAACACATTTATTTATTTTGTTAAAAAGGTCATTTCTCAAAACAATGGTTAAGCATTTTTTATTATCTGAACAAATAAATAGTTTAAATGTTTACATGCTTTATGCTTGTAAGGCTTATTTGCTATTAGCGCTAGAAAATAAATAAAAATAAAATTGATACTTTTTTTTATTGCAGCCTACAGTTAATGACGTAACAGAGAGTAAAACAAGACAATACAGTATCACAGTGTTTCAAAAGAATAATCAAATGACTAACAAATCTTTACTCATGGCAAAATTTGTCTTGGAAATGATAACTTCCAAGGAAAGGGTTTGAGTGCATTATGTTTGATACACAAACTGCTTGAGTTCACAGCACTCAAAACTTTAGTGTGAACTGCTCACCTCAAAACATTTGCGTTGACCAATCTTTGGTTTTAAGTAAAAAAAAAAAAATTCTCTGTACAAACTAGGGTCTGTCACATAGAAAGTTTTGAGGTAACAGATTTCCACAAAAGATATGAGTGTTGCAAACCCAGTTATCCTCGCATTAAAACAATCAAACATGTACACGCTACTTCTGACAAAAATATATAAATATATTAAAAAAACATGTTCGCTAATGTTCTTATTTATGCACATTTCCAATCATTAACTATTTTACAACTCATTAAAATCAGTGTCAAATTCCCTTCAATAATTTACAGCCCTTAAGGTACAATCTTGCACTTATTTTAAAATCGACCACTTGATCTGCTCTTTTGCTGACTGCAACACCTGAAAAGAGAACAGTTTCAGCTTTTATTATTATTATTAATGGTTACAATTGCAACGATTTTGTATTTTTACATTTTATTTTACTAAAAATGAAGCTCATCAAAAGTTTTGATTTTATTTCTGAACATTTACAGTCTGTAAATCTCATCAAGATTTATAGACAGTATGTGACCATAAAACAAAGCTTCTCAGGTTTTAGGGAATATTTACATGTGCATTATCAATTTCTCAAAAGAAATCTGAAGCAAAATATTGCTTTTAGCTGATCAAACGAGTATTTATTTAAAAACCTTTGATCTGTTGCAGTTAATTCAGGAAAACATGACATTTATTTGGGGTATTGAGGAGTAATAATATTTTATTTATATATATATTGTTATAATATAATATTTCTTTACTTTCCTATGTTTCTACTTATGTAATGCTCCATTTTATTCTTATGTAAAATGCTGAAAATAAAAAAAGAAAGGCATTTATTAATATGGTGGCAGCTTTATGCTGTATATCCACAAGGGGGCATCTGAAGACCACAATGTACACAAACCAATGGATTTTTATTAGAAGACTGTTTCCTGCATTATTGATATCAGACAACCATTAAAATCTCTGTAATGGCCAGTATTTTTCAATAAAGAGAAAAATAAATAAATAAAGTTATCTTTTGTGGCTTTCCAGCATGTTACAAACACTGTGAATTACATATTTGTGTAATTCGATGATGAAAAAAAACTGACATTTTTTTACCAAACACTGGCTGGAATTTTGGAGCATTTCAGAAGAAAATAATTCATAATTTTTTGGCCCTGACCTAAAGAATTCACTTTTATTAAAAAAAAAAAAAACAATCTACAAAGCACCTTTCAAACCTTGAAAACACGTTGAAATTCTAACATTTTCAAGTGTTTCAAGTATTTCTAGGATCTTTATAGAGAGAAGGAGGGGGATGAGATAGATACAGATAGGCATGGAGGGGAGGAAGAGAGAGAGAGAGAGAGAAAAGGGGGCATCCAAGAACTTACATTGGATGTGATAGCCAGTTTCTCAGTGATGTGCTGTTAGGGTTAGAGAACGTGCGTGGTAAACGTTAAAGCAGGTCTCAGATCAGGGCAGGAGTTAATGATGGTTAAACAGAGATTGGTGTTTTAAACTATTATTATGTAATGATTACATCTGCGCTAGAAGCACTACTTTTGTGAGTTTGAGAATGTGTTTTTTACCTGTGCAACACTCTGTTCAGATAAAGAGCTTTCATCTGTCTGAAAAATAGTCAAAAACAAGAAAGCATGTGATAAACGAAATAAAGCTGGCGAGTTAAACCATGCACAATGTTACTGTTAAAAAGGTACACGTCAGAAACACACAGAGATCCTCCTTGTGTTCGACACATATCCGCAAATAAGAATATTGTACTTCGTTTTAATCTCATCACATAGAAAAGTCAGAGAGGAAAGATGATCCTCTGGTGAAAGTTCAGCAGTATAGTATAGTTAATGATTTTGTTCCACATCCTCTCCAAGTTAAAAAGGTTTCGAGGACTGTGTGCGGCGCAAGTGTGGCAAAACATATATTCTGTGGAATCAGCATCTAGGGACTGGCAACTATATGTCCACAATCTGTTCGAAGCACTCCTTTGCATGCTTTGGGTCATTGTCATGCTGAAAAATACCCATCCCTAACACCTTTTCAGCGTCCCGAAAGCATAACCCTTCCACCATGATATTTAACGCCTGATTTTTGCGATTCACTTACTGTTGAAATGAATGGATTTACCATTTAAATACTTTTCTCACAGACAGATTCTTTTTTATTCTATTTCAGCAGAATATTTATGCATTTAAATGAATGAATTAATAAAATAAAATAAAATGCTCACATTATTTAAAAACTGCCTGTCAGGCATTCCTGCATGCAAACATCACTCAGGAAATAAAAGCGTTTAGTCACGTGACCTACACACCTAAACATGTGAGAATTAAGTTCTGATATTAAATGCGCTGAGTATGGGCTCAAAATATTTAAATTTGCATAAAAAAAAAAAAAAAAAATCACCCCATAACCTCCATTTTATTATAAATAGATTACCATTACTTCAAATGCTATATTTGATATTCTACTTCTGAGAGAAAATGAAATTTTTATGTAAAAAAAAAAATTCTCGCTGGAGTTAATTCTGTACTTTCTAACCAAAATAGATCAATGGCAACTGACGTAACCATGGCAACACTGTGTTACCACTTTTTCCCGCTTCCTGTATTTATTTAATTAACTATACATTTAATGAAAAGTGTATTTAGTTAAAATTGTACTTTTAATGCCACATTTGATCAATTATTCCATGCTGCATTTATTTAAAATTGTAAAAAAAAAATTGTAGACTTTCAGTCTATTAAACAATAATAAACCACAAGAAGGAACATAAACCAAAACAAATGCTTTCTGTAGTTTATTTCCTGTTTTCATGCTATATTCATCACGATCACTCCAAGTTATGTGACTGTAGGCGGATCTTAACGTTGCAGTAACAGAGATAAAATCCCAGAAGTAAATCACATGCCCTGCACAAATCATGCTTATGGACGGAGGTCAGTGCTGCACAAATCACAAGAGCTACTCAAACGTTCTCTGTGAGCGTGACTTAGTGCCAGAGTGAAAGCTTTATGTGCAGACGCGTCCCGTCAGCGCTGATGCTCAGTTCCTCAGGCGACCATGCCATGCACTACCTGCCCTCATTCCTGTCTCTGGTCTGCACACCAGGAGCCGCTGCCTCAATGTTACCAGTGATGTAATCAAAAAGAGCGAATGCAAGCGCCTGCTCTGGTCCACACTGGCAGGGCAAGAGAGTGGTTTTTAGTTCACACCAATCGCCGCCTCCCAGTTGAGCATACTGGCACTATTTTTTTCTTGTGTGATTGAAATGAATGCTGCTACTTCTAAAAGAAAAGTGCATCGGTGGTTTTGGGTTTTTATGGTAGTTTTCAGCAGGAAATGAGAGCCACGAACAGCTTGTATTCGAAATTAGTCCTGGCTTCTCCTTACACTTTCACATCCAGGTTACACAAGTCATTTTTGGTACTTTTTTTGGTCAAATTTAGCATTCTTTAAATGCTTGTGTTCACAGGGGTCTTTTTTTCTATGACTAAAGGCTTAAAAATTTTCGATTTCTTGTTTGTTGTGAAAGTGACAATAGGACCAATTATGGACAAGGAATAGACCCATAGGATTGGACCCATACAAGGAATTTATGCTCTGCATTTAACCCATCTAAGTGCGCACACACACACACACACACACAGCAGTGAATAAACCATGAACACACACCAGGAGCAGTGGGCAGCCATGGCTGTGGTGCCAGATGAGCTACGAGTAGTGGTTGTCACAGATGGAGGAGAGTTGGGGATCGAACCAGCAACCTTTTGATCTCCAGTCAATCACCTTATCCACTAGGCCACGACTGCCTACTTTCTACTTTCTTTCTTTCTCAATCGCCAACCATTGACTGTATACAACAAGGATGAAGCGTCAGTGATGTCACCCACTGGTTTCTGGCTCAAAGCAGGCGTCGCCAGCCATCGCCTGCATGAAAGTGCGTCACTTTCATGAAGGAATCGAAAATAGATGACGCGTGACGAGCTAAACGAACTACCAATCATCTGCCCGTCAAGAAACCAAACCCTTACATTATACACAACTTGATCAATTTTAAACTAAGAAATAAAAAAAAAAGTTCACCCTCGGTGTGTTCATGAAGCCAGGGGTGGAAATATGAGTTTTCCAGCTCAGAAGTTGGGCAATATAACATTGGAGTCAATGAGAACCTGCTCACATCTAGAGCCAGCCTCTAGTGGTAGGTAGAAGAATTGCAGTTCAGTCGCTTCCTATTAGGCTTTAAGAGATTTAGTTCTCATTCACACCACACCATTCACTCAGATCCGCAATAGTTGAAAATATAGCCATGTGACGTCATACGAGACACATACGTCATCGCACGAGTTTCCTCGACTGCTTTTCGATTGGTTCAAATGAACGTTCACACAGATGTAAACAACGGAGAACAGAGCCTCTCAAAATCTTTTACTATATAGACAAACACCAACCCACAATGTCTTCGTTTGTTTTTGCTCTCACTACAAATGGAACACTCTAGAGTTTGTATGGAATCGTAGTGAGACCACATCCTCGAACGGGTTGCAGGCTGCTTTTTTATCAACTTCTGGTCAGACCCTAACAAACCAAACTCAACAAATCAGGTTTGAAAGTCCTTTAAGACAAAGAAACATGGTATAAACCCCAGACCTTCTTGAATCCCCGTCCTATTTCTGCTCTAAAAGACTAGTCCAGTCATTGCATCACACAATGATGCTTTACTCTCATGCTCACATCCCTTACCCTGTAGTTGACCTTCTCAAGAACCAGCTGTGGGTCACTCTCCAGGATCACGCTGTAAACAAGCCCAAACGTGTGTGAAGAAAGCTCTCTGATAGATGTAGCCATTGCAGTGTATAAGTAATGTATAAGGTAGCAATGGTTACAGTTAAGCGAATGCATTCTGTTTCAGAAACTCCTGAATGCATTACTCACCCTCCATCAATGATTTCATCCACCACCAAGAAAACTCCATCCAAATTGTCCAAAAGGGTCCTTTTCTCCACATTCTTCCTGTTGGAAGAAAACCAGACGAATGAACACACCAATGGTTCTCTGTGGTATGATCTTGGCCCAAGTCACAGCAAAATGAATGAAGTATGCAACACTACATATAATGTTTGACCTCTGCACTGATGCCACCTCGGCCAGACTCTGCCCACGATTGGGCTACATACTGTCAGTAAGTAACAATTCTAGATGTGCCAACGTGTATACACTAGATTATATCAATACTTTTCAAAGGATAGATATAGTTTAAGAATAAACAGTTGGAACTAGTGAAATATCTATTCGTTGTTTCTTTCCAAATTACCCTTTACACAGACATAAGTAACTGGGTTACTCCCAATAATCAAATAAAAATAAAAAAAAACGTGTGCATTTACATGAAATTTAGTAAACCATCTTTGCAGAAAACCACTTTTACATGAGACTAAATGTGTGTCCAATTGCTGCACCTCATTGTTTACAATATCTGGAATAATTTGCTGTTCTGATTATTGCTCAAAACCTCATGAATCAAGCGCATATTAGTTTTTAAATCAACAAAACTTCGGGATGCACAGGGAGACATCATGTGGCTTTCCTTCTTAAAACTAGAAAACAACTGAACATATGCACATGAAAAAGATGTTTACATGAAAAGGAAAAAAATCTGGATATTGGCCAACAAAAGACCTGCTCTAATCAAACGGGGGACAGAAACTTGTTTTCTGTGTTTGAACGATGAGATAGAAATCAGCGTGCAGAGGTTAACCCAGTTAAGCCCAATTTTTAAAGGCCTCTATACACCAATGCCCCTCGAATATTGATGCAATGCCACTTCCTGCCTGAAGATGGTGTTTGCAGTACAACAGATGCACTCCATGACTCAGGAAAGAAGAAGACGACAGAGAAGAAATCAAAGAACACAGAAAAAAAATCCAGGATGTCAAGCGGTTTATACTGTTGATGACTTCCTTCGTATTTCCTTTCTGTGCAAAGTCGTGATGAAAATGTGGTATGAGCGCCTCCTAGGTTTACATTGTACTCACATCATCAAAATTTGGATTGGTGTGTAGAGGCCGTGAGTCAAAGCTATGCATGGTTTACACCATAATAAATGTACTTTGCGCAGTGTGGACCGTTTGTGATTGGTTGGCTTTGGAGCAGTTATGTCATACATATCCGAGTGTCTCTGACACAACACCAACACAAACCACTCTAATATGCGATTAGTAAAAGAATTGCAGAAAGATAACCATTTATGTGACTGTTCTTTCAGCAGGGGACAAAGATTGACAGATAATTTATTATATTTACTGCAAGAAATCAAAACACAAGTGTAGAAGTCACAAACAGGAAGCACACATCTTGCTAACATTCATAGAATCATATTGCAGGCAAGCTACTTACATATAGCTTAAGCACCTAGGCCTGATACCAATGTATAACTTGGGCTTTATTGTATGTATATAATGTAAACACACTTAAAGTTGTGCACTGTAAACTTTTGCGATCAGCTTTTAAGTAAGCAGTACTCAAGGTTTTGGTTTACAGTGTGGACTCAATGCCATTGGTTAGAAAAGTGATATATGTATTCTGGAGGTCTAATGCCGTCACTGATTCATGTCTAATCGTGATATCAAACACTTACAGTACTGTTTTTCCAGCGCCAATGGATTAGACTCTGCATTTAAGTATGAGCTAATGGAATCCACACGAACATATAGAAGAGCAGCTAAAGTACTCACCTCAGCATTTGACTCAGTGACTCAAACAAACAGTTCAACACTGCCATCAGCATGAGCTGGGTTCAGGAGATCAAAAGAAGAAAAGAGAAAGAGAGCGAAAATGTGTTTACAAATGGTGCAAAAGTCCTTAAAAAGTAGTGTTTTGCATAAAAACCAATGGGAAGCTCCAAGCAAACTGTCAAATAAGTATACGCCCTACAAATTCAGGAGGACCTCATCATTACACTAGTTTGGATCTAGACCCTTGTGGATTCCCTCATTAGCAGGGGATTTAAAGCCACAAGACAACCCACACCAACATCTATGCGTTTCTGTTGATGCTCCCCCTATACACCCCCATGATCGTCGCCCATCCCCCATGCTAAGCCTACATTCTCCCAAGGTTTTGCATTTTTGTGCCTGGTGGGGCTTTTGCTCATTGTCAGCCCTTCCCTTAGAGCAATTATAGTACACTATAAAACATAAAATTTCAAGGCAAACTAATCCAATAATATTTGAAGGCCAACTCTATCTATGCGTTTAGAGCAAAAGGCTCTAAAGACAACTCATAACTTTTTTGTTCAGACGCCTTTTAAGCTCTAAAACTATGACAAAACAAATTATCTGGCCAACATTAAATTATTTCGCACAAACTATAGATACTTTTCAATGTTTTGGAATGTCCATTAAAACGAAAAAAATTAAAACTTCAATATTTTTTTTCTGTTTCTGTACGTTGCCTTGAAATGTCGACTTTCTGTGTTTCTAAAAAAAATGTAAGCATATAATTTCAAAAGCCAATTAAGCTGTTTTTACACATCTGCATTGCACGTGTGCTCAACCTCAGCTCATTCTAACCATCAACCAAAAGGCTTCATATAGACATTACATAAACATCTCTAAAATGGCTCATGTTCGATGGGCATTCTGAGCGAATTCTGTTGAACAAATAATTTTCAGCTCTGCAAAACAGTATTTATATAAGACAGACATCACTCCAGCCAATCACAAGTGAGGTCATTAGCATAAACCACATACCTCATTCTCCTGAGCGCTGCCAACTACATAGAAGAACAAGTCTATGCTGCTCTTATAGACGATGGTCATTCCCTCCAGGAAGGCAATCTCATCTGTGGACAAGGACAGAAGTCAAAAACTTTGGCAAATGCAGTATATATGGTTTGGTTGATACAGGAGTATATTCCTGTGGGAAATTGGTGAACATACAATGAAAAAAAAAAAGCCAAAATATCTTTAAAAAGCTAAGATTTGTTTAATAACGAACAATCAGATTACAAAACTCCTGTTAGTCGCTGATTCATAACAATCTAACAAATATGTACATATTTCTACATACTGATATATTTTTATGTCGATGACCATGCTCAGAATGTAATAGTGGGGTTTTAAATTAGCAGACGATCAATCTCTAGGGAAATTTGAGGAAAGCTTCTTTCATTTTGATGGACACCTCAAAAAGGGCATGAATTAAAGTCACTTTTCCACTAGGCCACACCCATTTCACAGAGACTGGGTGGCAAAGCAAGTGGTGCAATGGGTACTTTTACAAAAGTGCAGACTTGCAACTGATGATTATACCCTTGGGTTTGAAAAATTGGATTCGCAATCCCCACAAATGACCAGTGACCAGCTTCTGGGGGATGTAGAGTTTTGGCCAGAAGTTGGATTTACTCATATCTATATGATCCTGATTTCAACAACGGGACAAAAAAGTTAACATTTTTAAACTTTAAATTCTGTACAGTTTTTACTTTTGGGAGGTTTTTGCTTAAAGGCTAAGGCAGACAAGTCCAAAATCCACCTGGAGGCCAAGTGTGGCCCACAATCAAATTTGTAGGGGCTCTCTGTGTCCGCCACGAAAACAATAAAATACGGCCCACAAATATTGTTGACCACAGCATGAAACCCTGTGCACAAATACAAAAAGCTGCTGTTTAAACCACCAGAAGATGGCAGTAGACGTCTGGGAAGACCTTTGGCTACAGTCTTGTCAATTTCCGGTAGATTTGGAAAATTATGACTGTTTCAAACAAAAGAAAGATGTCTGGCCCTGTGGTGTAGAGGCCGGAATGCCGGACATGAGCGCGTGGTAGCACAGGGCGATATGGGTTCGGTCCCAAACCCATTGTCATTTCCCATCCTTCAAACACTCTCTCTATTTGATTCATTGCTGTCAAAAGTGTCCTCTTCATTCAAAATGCCCCACAAACAAGAATGATATCAATGACCACAGCTTCCAGATGAAGAGGAAATTTGAGAATTTTCACTGAAATACAAAGCAACCAATTTCAAAGCCACCAGCTTTCCCTTGGATCAGTAGGTTTCCTGTGGCTCAGTTGGTAGAGCATTGCGGTAAAAGTCGTGGGTTCAATTCCCAGAGAAAGCATGACCTAACAATAAATGTGTTCATTCTTTTAAATGTAAGTCGCTTTGGATAAAAGCATCTGCCAAATGTAAATTAAACAATGGAAAGCTAACAATAATAAACATTTTAAGGATACAGTTGTGTTTTTACAAAATCCTATAATAAAACAGATTTAATTTGTTTGGTTTTGTCAAATGACTAATTTCTGAAAAATACTTTTGTCAACTTGTTACAAATTTAGAAGTTAACCATTAGATTCATTTTTATTTTTATATTATTAATCATCATGTATCAAACAAACCTCAATATATTTTGACACTTTTCTAAATTAAATTTGCTATATAAAAGGCAAATTTGGTATATCTCAATTGTGTTTCATACCAAATATTTCCTCCTCATCCAATCTAGTTCTCTTTGCAGAAAGTTTGAACACCCCTGGGCTAATGTGTCTGATTCCTAAAACATGCACCAAACACTTGTAGGTCAGAAGCCATTTTAGTACTATTAGCCCAGGTTCGCATCAGGGTTTTCAGTGGAGATTTAAATGTAACTCCATGAAGGACTTGGTGGTTCTCCCATAGCGGAGCTGGTGGTTATCAAATACAGGTGCATTTTGCCCATGTTTACACAGTTAACAGCTAAAGCTCAGAGAAGATCCGGGTGGTTCCATTGTACTGGTGTCACACTACCTCACCCCACAGGCCAAGGGTATATCCGCTACAAAGCCTCCAGCAGCTCCACCCAGTTTTTCGGTAACACAACCTACCAGAGTCAGATATCCCTCACAAGTTTTAATATCTTTGATTCTCTCCAAACTAGTCCAGGAGAAGCCTTAGGGTGCTTCTTGTATGAATCTGATTGAAAGATGAACTTACTGTCCGTCTTGTGTGTTTTGTTGAATACGTTTTTTTCAAAATTCTTCTGTTCTTTCATTGAGGGGTAGAGCTCTGGATCGTAGAACTGAAAATTAAAATACAATAAAGATGTAATGGTTTTTGTTACGTTAAACCCAGTGGCCATTTCCCCGCCCAAGTACCCCTCTCTACAGACTGCGAGATAGATATAGCACCACAATAAGTGTGAGATGATTTAGGCAGAGTCAAAACAATCGAGATTGCAGCTCGGTGACATAAGGTATATACGAGGTCAGGTATGTGTGAGGCTAAACATAAACCATAAATGGCAGATGGGATAAGCTCCACCCACGGAACATTGAACTGTGATGTCACTTCCATGGTAAACAGAATTTGAGTTAGGGAGTACAACCAATGAGACGACACATTGGCAGAACTCCATATTCAATGGGTGGGGCTTAACCTGTCTGCAGACAGAGGCATCTCACTTTCTGACCACTAGAGGTTGATGTCAGTATTGAGCAGATTCACATTGACTCTAGTGTTAGAGAGTACAAGCAATGAGACAATACATGGGCGGAGCTCCACATTCAGTGGGCCATCCCATCGACACTAGTGTTAAAGTGTCTAAAAGGTGGAGTGTTTCTTTAACTAAAGAAGTGAAGAGGGAGGCAAAGCACCTTTGAGAGCAGTCTGTTTCCATCGTTGTCTAAGATGAAGACAGCCTTCACTGTGTACAGCGATGGTTCCTGATAGAAACAACAGTTCAGTGATATCTGCATAAGTTGAGAGCCATGTTTCTGGACTGAATGGAAATGTTCCATGGCTCCAGACAGAAATAAAAAAGGAAGGTTGAGTCAGAGGAGGTTGCTGGCTCTCGGTCGGGTTTTGATGTCCATCCGGGCCAAAGTTCTGTCATGCACTGACTAGCACTGTTTCAAAGTCTGAGTGTATCACAGAACTTGAGCCAGGCAAACAATCTCAGGAACATCTCCGCTAAGCATTGGAATCCTGCCTCGGCGCAGGCCGAGAGGGCCCAACAACTTACACTTTGTGAATTATAACAGGTATGTCTATGAATTAGAGTTAAAAATAACTATACTGTACCCTGTTCAATAAAGTTGCATTAAAAATTGAAAATAAAATAAAATGGAAAATTCACAAAGTAAACACCTTTGAAATATGAGGCGCCAGACTGGATAAAAGTGAAGCAAAAGGTTGAATGCGCCTGAGGTAGACCGAGTGTGCATAAAAGAGATACGGTACGCACGTGAAAGAAACCAAATACATGCAAGAGAGGCCAAATGCATGCAACGTACACGTGAGAGAAACCGATTGCATGCAAGAGGCCAAAAGTGTGCGAGGTAGACTGAGTGTGCACGCGAAAGGCCAAATGCACACGAGGTAGGCCGAGTGTGCGTGTGAAAGAAAGACCGAATGCATCCAAGAGGACAAATGTGTGCAACATAGACCAAGTGAGCATGCAAGAGAGACCAAAAGCATCCGAGAGAGACAAAATAAACGCAAGAAAGGCTGAATGCACATGCAGTGCACACGCATGAGGCCTAACGCACACAAGGTAGGCCACATATGCATGACAGAGGCCAAATGCATGCAAGGTAGACCGGTCTGTACTTGAGAGCAACCGAATGCATGCAAGAAAGACTGAATGCACATGAGGTAGACCAATTGTGCACACGTGAGAGGCCTAAATCACATAAGGTAGTGCGCGAATGCATGGTGAGGTCTTATACAAGTAAGGTAGACCGAGTGTGGACTTGATCAACCAAAGGCAGGCAAGAGGGGCTAATCCGTGCGAGGTAGACTGAGTGTGTACGCGAGAGGTTGTAATTTATATATACTAAATAAACATGGGATGTATGTCAACCCACCCTTCTGTGGTTCGCAAGAACCAGGCCTTTTGTGAATTATTTTGTTATAATGGATGCAGCTGGAAATTCCACATTGTTCTAGTTCCTAGCCTGGGATTGCTGTATACGTTTTGATAGACGTGAAAGAGGGAATATACATTTTTAGAGGGCATTAGAGAGTTGTGTAAGTAAAAAAAAAAACAAACAAAAAAAACATGGTTGATTCTCACCTTAATAGTGTTGTTTACACACAAAGGCCATACTTCCCAACATAAAGACATAAATTCTGTTCATACTTAAAGACATCAGTTCCCAACAAGAATTACCGCTCTTTCCACAACTAATAGGCATGATCTTTGTAGGTCATCTCATTATTAAAGTATTAAAGTGTTGAGGTAGAGCTGCGCACGGTGATCTCCGAGCGTCCACCTGTGGATTCAATCACGCGCGCGCGCAGACGCAGCGAGGACGTGGCATCCACGTCTCCATGTGAAACGCCACAGCTGAGCTTCCAGTAATGCACAGGAAAACTTTCGCAGTAAAAAAACCTCAGGAATTAAGTAGGGCATGAGAAAAGAAACAAATCATTGTGGCATTGTGAGACAATTCCTAAAATATGTTTTGTTCGTTTGCCAAGAGCAACGGAATTGGAAATTGGAATTCTCATTTTCGATGTCACAACACAGCCCCAGACGCTTATAGAACGAAACAAAAGCATTATTCGAGAAGCAAATAGTTTTTTTTATAATGGTGCAACTTAGCTTCAGAAAAGCAATCTTGCGAAGGATAAACATAGAAAGTTACGAAGGAAAATTCAGCCCCGAATAGATTCAGCTACAAAAACTACCTTTATAGAAGGTAAAACAGAAGAAATCCACGCTTAAATCGCCGACTTGTCTTACCAGAGCCGCGGAGTCCATGGTTGTAGCAGTGTTGACGTGGACAGGTTTGAGCTGTCATTACAGTAGCGCAGTAAAGCCCTCTGACTCACAGGGGGTGTGTCTACAACTACAGCCCATAACCCGCCATGTTGGCTCAAATCACCTTCAGATCCTTGTAGAGCTGCACTCCTACAGTCGAGCCACAATGGCGCTTTCTTTCTCCATCTATTTGGATGGGTTGAGCGGTCTTGGAAAATGATAAATATTTTCCGTTCTCTGTTTAAACGTGGAAAACGTGGGATTATGTGTAAAAGAGTCAAACTTAAAAGATGAATCTTCAAGATTTAAAACTAAAACAAGACAAGACTAAAACTATTATTCCTCATTGGCGCGACAGGGGGCACCAGAGATGAAAAGTTTTTTGAGATCAGGGAACAAGGCTTATTCAGGCTTATTAATGTTCATTAGGAGATTGAGAGTATTATTGCATTTGAGTATTACTTCTCTTAAACCTGTATTCTGTATTAAATATGCAATTACAATTAAATAATTTGCCATGGAAAAAATAGAAACAGGTAAATAAACAACAATTTTACTATGTGTACATGCATGATAACATATCAAAGAGTCAATTTAACTGTAAAGAATTAAGTCTGTCTGTCATGTCATCATCAAACTATGGAAGTCGATTGCTGATTTCAAACCTGTCAAATCTGCACTAGAAATTTTGTGAAATGAGATTTATTGTGTCCCAAACCAAAGACTAAAAAGAAAAATATGGCTTGATGGACCCTCAAACAGTCGCCCTGTTTGAGGGTCACATAAATGCCTCTATGTTTAACATGGATAAAAATTTAAAATAAAATTTAAGATAAGCCCCATTTCAAGTGTTTAAGTTATCTCTGATTGCTATCTTTGTCAAGTTATATCGACTACTTTTCAAAATTCAGCATTGACAAGAGTATGTATTTTATTCATATTTAAATGGATCAAATATAATAGAAGTGGAAATTTTACAGCACAAATGACCTGAATTTTTTTAAGTGGGTTTTTTTTTTCAAAACGCAAAGTAACACAACAGTTCAAATCATTGACGCTGACATACAGGACAGTCACAGGCTCCGCTCCTTCATACCTTCACAAACTCCTCCAGCTCTACGTCCCCTCCAGACGCCTCCGTTCAGAAAATGAACAGCGTCTGGTGGTCCCATCTCAGAGCGGCAAAAAATCTCTCACCAGGACCTTCTCCTTCACAGTTCCTGGCTGGTGGAATTCCATTGCCGTCCCATTACGGAAAGCTGAATCTCTTTACACCTTCAAAAAGCAACTAAAAACTATACTCTTTCAAGAGCACTTACTAACTTAACTTAATTGAATTAAAAAAAAAAAACTCTGAAGCACTGATTTGAATTCATTTTCTGTACTAGCTTGAAAGTGTTCTCTGTGTATGTCTTTTGATCAACCCACTTTGTACCAAATAGCTTGATTTTTACTCCCAATGTAAGTCGCTTTGGATAAAAGCATCTGCTAAATACATAAATGTAAATGTAACAGTAAACATAACTAATAATTTAATAATCAGACAAGATGAATAACACATTTGTAATTGGGTTGAGGAGGAACTAGTGTGTCCCAGAACCTGCAAACATTTCCTCTTGTCACTCAAAAGTACCTACTTCCCCTCCAGTGTATCTAGTTTAAAGGCATAGTATAAGTACTCGATTTGGGAAGCGGCACATGAAGTCCACAAATTCTGAGAGAGCCTTTTGGGACAGGCCCCCTGATATGGTCGAAGGAAAACCGAAAGTCCGGGTTGTGTCATCATATGGGCGGAGACCGTAGCCCTCCACCGCTCCCTTATACCCAATAAATACTCTCGAGCACAGTTGAGGAGCATGAGTAGTATAGTGTTACAGAATAACCACCAGGAGTGTGCTGCTCTAAACTCCTATACAGAAACAACCAGTACTTTCTCGACTGCTCTAAAGGTATGTTTTATTGGCTCATGTAATGACACGTTTAGACATCAAACTGGGAACATCAAAATAACTGCAGATGTTGTTTATTTGTAATTGATTAGACATTTTAATTCATGTAATGAAGCAATGCAAGAAAAAAATTAATAAAAAGAACACAACTGTCAAATCATAATACAGAAAGTGTGTTTTCCGTTGGCTAGAGTGTTCAGTTTGTCACGTGACTCGTGGTCGCGTCACCTGTTTTCTGTTCACGAGGAAATAAAAAAGATCTTAGATTTTCCTCGGGAAAATAAGAAAAGTTAGATGACATCTTGAATCTGGGATGACTCAAACTGCCCGTTGGCCAGTTATGAAGCAACATTAAATGGGTCAAGGGGAGTGTTACTGTTTATAATCTGTGTTGTGGTGCTTCATCGATACAACTCCACACAAGATTACGGAACATTCTGGAAGTTTCTCAAGCTCTCTCATTCATTTCAGAATCTTAGCCAGCTCTGTAACATTGTATTATAGCAGTTTTAGGTGCCACATGCAACCTCAATAAATTAAGAGAATCAAAAGTAACTTCTAATTACCTATATGTATTTTATACGTACTAATAATTTACGGTCAGTAAAAATAACTTCTATTGTATTTTGGCAAATGCTTAATGGCAAATGTCTGTTAATAAATTCATAAAATGTCAGGCCTTTCTTGGCTGGCAAACTGGCACAGACCATTCTTCAAGAGTCTGGGAAAAGGAAATGTGTACAATTGCTTTCCATTTAATGGAAAGGTTAAAACCCTAACCCTAACTAAAAACTCTAACGCCAACCCTAACCCAAGATATTCCATTTAAAAAAAGATAATGATTAGTAAAAAGATAATTCTGTAAAGGTTGTTTTTTTCTGATAGCTCTCTAAACACATTCCATCTGTAGTTTTTTTCTTTCTCTTTTTAAAAGTTTGCTTTAGTTTTAGCACTGGGTAAGCTTAGTGTAGGGTTAGATTGTTGGTAGGCAATATTTGACTAGAGGGATGGTAGATACGGAAGTAGCCATAACCCTAATCTATTACCCTAACCCTTAATTTGACACACAAAATAGCCTACAAAATGTTACAATGCCTTGATGACATAGCGCATTAAAATGCATGCAAGAGAGGATATTGTGGGCTGTCTGGATTGTTTAATGACAAAA
Source organism: Danionella cerebrum (assembly GCA_007224835.1). NCBI lineage: Eukaryota > Metazoa > Chordata > Actinopteri > Cypriniformes > Danionidae > Danionella > Danionella cerebrum. The sequence continues at coordinate 635,703 of SRMA01025887.1, read as the reverse complement.
AAATTGCAGATGAATCTATGCTATTGGCTGACCAACAAGGATTTTGGGTGCCGCCAACCCTCCCGACATTTTTGCAAGTTCTTCTGCTTGTTTTTTCTGCCAAAAATGTCAGCCTCAAAATAAATCCAATTTTCCCAATAAATGACCCCATGCAGGAAGTGGTGACGTGTCAAACATTGATTTTTTTTGCCTACGTTTCAAGTATCTCAGACTCTAGTATCTCAGTGCCATTTTAGGAACCAACCAATTTTTGGTAACTTAGAACATGTTTTAAACCTACTATTATTTAATCCCAATGAAACAATACATAACATACCGTGCATGATTGCATCATTCAGGAGATTATAATGACCACCTTGAGTCAGTTGTTGTATAATGATGATTCGTCTTTTTGCAAAACTGTACAGTAAGACTTGACAAAAAATCTGACGTAACTCTCTTTCAGGATTTCTAAAAGGTCCATTTTAACAAAACACAGCTCTGAGACTGGATAAAGAAAGGTGATCACATCACAGCAGAGAGACATTTGGTAGAATCTCGTTTGGGTTTGGGCCATGCCGGACATAAAGAAGTTCTTCACTGAAGGCCTGATCCAAGTTGCCATTCTCCTTAGCTTGGTCGGGATTCGAGTGGATGTGGATCCCAACCTTCCCCCATTTAGTGAAATCATTCTGGGCCCAAGTTCAGCTCTAACTCAGACTCAGTTCCACAACCTTCGAAATATCTTTGATGGCCATAATGTGCACCCAAAAAGCATCGACCTAGATGGCTTCTTTACAGCAAGACGGCTACTGGGTTGGGTTCGATCACTAGATCGTCTTCAGGTGCCTGCAGCCGAGGTGGAGGCCTGGCTGGTCCATAGAGAGCCAGACACTGGAGTTTCCGTTTCCTCTCAAGTGGGTTTCCTTGAGGAATCTATAGGACTTCAGGATGCAGAGGAACCCTTGAGGATTGGAAATGGAGATTTCAGTTATGTTGGAATTGAGAATCAAACACTTGGAGCTTTGGGCCTAATGCCAAGAAGCCTCCAGCATGAAGAAGATGATGACATCTTTAAAGAGGTAAGGCAGAGAAAACTACTTGAAACTGGTTTTCTGTCCCAAAAATTGGTTGAATACATGCACTCTTAAGCCCTTTTTGCTCTAGATTAGCATTATGAATTTTGATTCATCTACGGTTTTCCGACATGAAGCAAACATCGTCTTTTTAAATGTCCTAAAATGCATCATGGAGTTACTGGGCTTTAGCATCTGGGAGCTAAAGTACGCTACACCATGTGACATGAGAAATTGCTGTTTTAACAGAGCAAAATTGAGAGGTTACCACAGTGCCAGTTTCCATCCAAATGTGTAATAGGAAGTGACTCAACCAGGCAACTGACCCTTTATTAAATGAAAATTATATTAAACATTACAACTTCAGACACGGACACCTCTGCACTACTCCCGTGTCCTTCGTATTTGCACCCTTTGCCACAATTCGACACTTCCACTTTATCTGATATTAAGTTGTCTTGTTATCATGGTTTATAAGAAGCAATTATTCATTTCTCCCATTTCATAGAGAAAGAACTGGAGCATTATAAAAACATGCTCTTTCAATCAGTGTACAAAGTTCTTTTCCTATTACATGCACTAAATTCACAAATGTTAGTCGTGCCCCATAGCAAGTGATGATAGTACAGTACATGCTCAAATACAAATCAAACTAGACCCTGGATTTCTAATATTTAGAGTCTTAGTTAAGGCATACATCTTTAAGACAAGAGTTATTTTCCAATTTCAAGCATATTTAATAGATTGCCTACAGTTTCCCTATTTCAATTCAGTAAACACACACCCCGACTAATGCTGGCTCTATCCCAGAAAAGGTCAGTCTGGATATGCAGATGGATATGTTTTGAGCAGGACAGATGCCAAGAGGCACAGCTGAGCATTAAGCAACTTCGAACATCTGATACCTGCTCCTGGCTTGGTTTGCCCCGCATACATTACTTAACGGTTGCTTGCCACTGGACCGTGAGGGTCCTAGTTTATTCAGGGTGTTGGGGACAACATGATTGCTGGAATTTGTACTAGCATGTTGCATAAGGTTGAACATGCAACCACAACAAATGACTTTCAAACTCAAAAATGTGATTTTACTTTTCTATGCATTATTTTGCATAGCAACCTGTAAGAACAAGACACAGCATATTTTTAAATATTGGCTTCTAAACTGTTTGTTGATTACCAACTCTCGTAATCAGCTTTTCCACCTCTTCGAGCTCTGGTAATAAAAGAGTTAATAAAACAATTTAAATTCAATACAGCAATGTCAATTTCAGTGACAACAACGGTTGGACACTTTTGAACACTTTGTCTGACACCACATGCAAACCCCCCTCCCCCCCTCAAAACCTGTTAATTGTTGCATACACTACCAAACCAACCGCTGAGTGATGTAATTTTTAAAATGTGGATTCAACAATCCTTGTTTCGTTCGTCATTACACTGGTCTTTGTAAACAAAGCAGGACGACAAACACAGACCATGCTGACAATGACAAACTCCACCTCCAAAACTTCGGTGTCTACCAATTAGGGGTGTAACGGTACGCTAAAATCGTATTTGGTTCGGTACAGTGTCTTGAAGAGTTCGGTTTGGTTCATTCGGTTCGGTACAAAACAATAAGAACTTACATATTCTTTATTTTGAAAAGCTGCCAATACACAATAGAATTCTTGCATAAAATAAATAAAAGCGACACATTTGGGGGATATTTTAAATAAATTGCACTCTTTATTAAGAAAAACAAATTTTTTTAAATAAAAAATGAAATACTGCAACTAGGATAGATTACCTATCCACATTTTCTGAAGAGAGCATAGATCTGGTTATAATATCTCCAGCAGTAGAAAATGTTAGATGTGTTGCCTGCCCGATCTCCGTGGAACAATGTCGGCATACAACTTTAAATTTATCCACTCGTCTATCCCCGTTATGTATTTTAACAGAGAAGCCAAAGTGTTCCCAAACAGGAGACCGTAGTGAGGTGGGAGGGTCTTTAAGCTCTGGCTTCTCTTTCGCTTTTGATATGATTCCATTTTCCTACTCGCGCTCGTGCTCGTCACTCAATAGCGTCCGTGCGGAAACTTGCCTAGGAACATTGTTCGCTGCGCTTAATATCGCGCTAATAATACATTTATATTATTTAATAAAAATACCGAATACCGAAATGGTACGCAAGTGTCCCGAACCGAACAGGCCGTACCGAAACGGTTCAATACATACCGTGAACCGTTACACCCCTACTACCAATAGTTCAATATCAAAGGATACTGGACCTGGGTTGGGCTGATGGGACGCCTTATTTAAATCAATATTTCCTCTTATTTTAATCCGAAACTTGAAAGGTATGCCACATAGACAACGTATAATGTAAAATAACATTTAAAAAGAAACTGGACCATGCTGCAACTGGTTTTAGCCATGGACTAGACGTTCTGCTCAGACCAAAGTTTGCCGGGACTGCACACACAGCTGTTTTGTCGTCTACCTCTTTAGAAGCTTGAGCTTTTTATAGCTGGATGGATTCAGGTTGTCTCAGACATTTGTAATGGCATGCAGGGTTTTACAATGACCCTCAACTGACAGCCAGCGTAATATTAGCATCCAATACAATATTTTGCAAAACTTTACATTAACATTTGCGAGATGCTTCCATTTGCTCACACAGTGAGGGGAGTTTGAGCTTGGTACATTTTCTTGTACTTTCACTTCTTTCATGAGGTTAAAACTGTACATACACAGCACTGAACCCGAATTCCCCCTGATGCGGTAACAGATGCCATGTGTTTGTCAAGTCCCCACATGTATAGGCCAGATCAGATTTGGCTGGGGTCTATACACATGATCCCCAGGGCTATTTCTGAATCACAAGCCAGTCTTGTTTGTCAAAGGATAGCATATTAGGCAGTACAGTACTGTCTCAGACCCATAATGCCCTGAGATCTGGCTATTAACTTTTTATATCACACGTTTTATTTTCCCAACTTGGTCTGAGATATTAGAGACATCACAGTGGTTTTGACAAAAATATAATCCAGAGAATGCCAGTTGCATATCACGATTACCAACACAGACCACAGGTTAAGCACTTCCTGACAAGATCCTGGTTTAACCATGCCGTCTTTAATCCTAGCCTAGCTTTATATAGACTTTTATATAGACCAGAGGCTTTATATAGAATTTTGTATTCACAACAGGTTCTAGTTATTATGTTAAATGAATCCTGACCCCCTGAACATCAACATTTTGAGGTTCAGGAATTACCATCATATATTCTGATAATCATTTTAATGAAGGTTCTCAAACTTGACCCCAGCATGAAGCTTGACCACTCTTATATGAGTCTAAACATGTGCCGGCTTGGCGTCCAAAACAGCAGCTTGGCTTGTTTTGTAATCTGATTCTAAGAGCTGCACTTCTGCTTTCGCAATGTCTGTTTACCGGCTACTGATCAGGTGTTGGCCAGGACCCACCCTCAGAATGAACTCGATGCAGTTCACCGAAGGCGTCTTACTGCCCCACATTCCTTCTACATTGAGGTAAACAGGCACTTTGAACCTGTCAATCCCTATCTAGGACTGAACATATGTAGGTGGAGTTTGACTCAAAGAGTTACATGGCTCAGAGGGTTACATGACTAATGTTCGTGTGAAGGGCAGTGGGACTTTCATTGTTATCCCCCTAAAATGAAAAACTGTCTGGGGTCCCAGGGGACTTCCAATAAATGCAGCTTCTACTCATCCTCCAGAACTTGCAAGGTTGTGTATTAATAGCTATTTCTATAAACATCTCAAACAACCTGTTTGGTCATTGTTCTGGGTGTTGACTGAAAATACCTCATTTGTCTCGTGGTATAAATTATTAATTAAAATCTCAGCTTTAGAGTTGGCATAGTTTCTGCACTTTACACTTGTATGACATAATAGTTCCCAAGCGGTATAGCAAAAGGTCAGTTGTAGAAACATTTCTGCAGGAACAAAATTGCCCAATTTAAGCAGAACAAAGCAAGGAACACTACCGGGATTTAAAAGGATCTTTTCCCATCACTTCCCTTTAACAAAACCAAATGTACTTCCTGACTTCCTGAGCAATGATTCTTACTTGTTTATTTCCAGGAAGATAGTGGTGAGCCTTTCATCTGGGAATATGAACCTCTACAAAATGTACCCCAGGAGCAGTTTGAAAATGAAAGAGCCCAACCTGACAACATGTTTAGTGAGGGGCAAGTGGAGAACGAGTTCATGGTGGACAGCTGGACGAACACAAATACATTTCACAACCAGATGCTACAAGAGGATCTGCAGGTGCGGTTCATCTTTGACATCTTTTGACATTTAGACCTTGATGGAGACATTCCAAAAGCTACATAGCAAGGTTATCGTTGTTTCACCCTGTCTGAAAGGGATAAATGTGTTTTTATGATTTAATTTTGTCACATTTTCAGATGTCCGATGTGAGGGAAGAGACTTCTCTTTGGCCTCTTGTTGATTCGCACTTGCTCTTAGATGAAGATCCAGAGGTAAAAACGTCAAATGGAAATCGATTTCTCTAACTTGCAAACATGACCATTCAGACTACGATTAAACTGGTATTATTTTATCAGTTGACAGGTCCTAGTGTACAGAATGTACTTCAGAGGCCCCTCATCTCGCCACTACTGTCTGAACAGGAATCCACCTTCAGCTTAGAGCAACAATGGCAAGATGTTTTTGCCATCATGGAATCACAGGTATGTAGTGAGAGACTTGTGTCTGTAAAACTACAGTAAATATGGTTAAAAAGGAAGAAGAAAAAAATTGAAAGAATGTTAACTGGTCAGACTGTCATGTTTATTATGAGCAGTGACTTGACTCATTGTTTTCCTTCTAGAAAAACAAACATGCCTTCTATTGTTCACAGGTCATGGATACAGATGAAACACCAGATGGTTCAAACCAAAATACCATACCATTGGAAAACCTTGAAGATGCTCAACATCAAGCTACACCAACAAGAGGAACTGAACTTCTACAAACAACTACCATCGAAGGAACCCTTCGGAGTAACAGCCACTCAAACATTAACTCCCACACTGCATTAAATGCTGGAGCCTTTGAAGACCCTGATATTCTAGATCTCCTCTTGACTTCTGATTCTAACCAAAGTCCGTTCGACCCTCTGCTGGGGGAATCCATGCTTGATGAGATTGGACTAGTGGATTTAGACCTGGAACAACTAAGCCTGGGACAACTTGAAGGGCAAAATCAAGCAGACTCGGACTCTGGCTTATCCCTAAACTACAGTCAAAGTCCTACTTCCCCCTGTGGATCTGAATCATCCACTTCATCATCCTCCTCTTGCTCAACCAATAGTCTCAGTCCGGAAGAGGGTGCTGTGGGATACACCCACATCAAGGAAGATGATGATTCAGAGGTTGATTTCATGCCAAATCAATCTAAAATGTACCAAACAAGTTTTTTGGAAGCACAGCATTTCCATCGTCTACCTTGGCTCAAAAATGTTGGACATGATCATACCTACAACCAACCTCAAAGCCAGAGGAAAGCCCCAAAAGATGTGTTCGAAGAGGCCTCGAACAACATGGCACTAGAACATCTGTCAAGTCGAGATGAGAAACGAGCACGCCTGATGAATATCCCCTTCTCCAACGAACACATCATCAACTTGCAAGTTGAGGAGTTTAATCGCTTGCTAGCAAAATACCATCTAAGCGAGGCCCAGCTCACACTCATCAGAGACATTCGACGAAGGGGAAAAAACAAAATGGCCGCGCAGAACTGTCGGCGAAGAAAGTTGGATGTCTTGGTGGGGTTGGAACGCAATGTGAATAATCTGCGACGGCTCCGAACCAGACTGCTCAGGGAAAAGTCTGAGATCACTTGCTCAATCAGGGAGATGAAGCAGCATCTTAATAACCTTTATGAAGAGGTTTACGATAGACTTAGAGAAGAACAAGGAATACTCCACTCTGAAAGTTTAACTCTTGAGCAAGACAGGACAGATGCCTCATCAAAGCGCAGATCAGACTCACAATCAAGACGCAAAGTTAGCAAGAAACAAAAGCACAAGTGAGATGTATCGCTCATGCACTACCCATACTCAGGATAAAGTGTGTTTTTGTACAGTTAAATGGTAACTTGTACCTAGTTGAGAATGTTTATCCCAAAAGATCAGCACTGAATGGAGCTACGCAACAGCAATGTCAATTATTATGGAAGCAACTGACACTCGTTGACTGGCTGCTTGATAGTGGTGCCAGCAGAAAGTGAATCCCATCTCTCCACATGATAAAAAGCCCAACTTGGGTTATCTGGCATCATATAGCTGGTTTTGTATTTCCTGACAACTGCGAAAGGGCTAGTTTTATTGCTCTTTAATTTTAGTTAGATTTGTTGCAGAACAGATGGTCTACTGGTAAAGCATCACAACAACTGATTTGTTCCTGATTTGAATACTTTCCTGTCTTTTATTACGGTCCTGAAAGATAATTAAGGCCATAATAAAGAAAATTAGCAAAGTGGTAACTTCAGTGACAACCATAGAATAGTGCCAAGGGAATAGCCTTTCATCACCCCAAATTTTGGAGGTACACAGTCATAAAAAAGCCTCATTACGCCCAATTCAAGCTACAAACTCTGGCTAACATTTAGGCACATATAAGTCAATAAACTGTGAGTGAATGGAACACAAGCCAAACTTTTAAAATGAAGCATTCATCAATAATTCTGTCTACAAACTTTTCAACACGCTTCAAATGGAACAAAGTTCAGTAGTCAATTATTGGTGTAAATAAGATGGGTTTCAAGACAAATGAGAGTTGACCAAGGTTGGACGATTATTGATTAAAATGGGAACTTGAGTAGTAGAATTAATTTTTATGATCCAGTCAATGGAAGTTGGGTTGGCAATATTTTAGTCTATGGTGTGAAATTGTAAATAAAAGAGTTCGACACCGTTCATACAGGCAGGTTCATAACACGTTTGGTAATACTGAAAAGTATTTATGTTAATTCATTGTTCCTCCCAGTCAGCTTAGGATGCTGCAGAATAAGACACCGAGGTTCCTTTCTCATTTGCTGGTAAAAATGGTCAAACTTCATGACTCAAGTTTTTAATCCAAATGAAATATCAAACATCTGCCAAATCATGGGGCCCTACTTGACAGCCTGTGTGACCAGACCTCCCAATACCGTTCCTGGTTGTTATCGTAACCATTGGCAGTAAAGTATTTTTACAATATTGGGTTTCAAATAGAAAAAACTAAAGCATTACACCCATTGAAAACGTGATGGTGTATTTTAGGATTAATATGCAATGTCTATCATGCTTTGTGTGGAGTACTGACTTTAAATTATGTCTGGTTTGTAAATGTTAGTGGTGCTTTAATGTAAAATTGGTATAAGAGCAGTTCTGTATTGGAATTGAAATGTGTTGTAAATATTACAGCTTTTTATACAAAAACGTTTATGTACCTTGTGCACATATTAAAAGTTATTGGTAAGAATTTGGGATTGCGTTGTAAATGCAGCTCTATACTGGTCTTGGGTTTTCCCCATTTCATTTCTAGTACACTTGGAGTTATGAAGCACATTATGGGGTTGTGAAGTAGAACCCAAAAAGTGCTTGATCATTTGAGCTTGAAAAGATCTTGAGCAAGCGGATGGAATAACAACAGATGGTTCTCGTTAATTTTAATACACAAATAAAATCCAATTTAAATAGACTTGAGTGCTAGACACAGCATTGGCCCCATCCATGTTCACCAGCTATATAAAAAAAAAAGATTTGACAATTCTCAGTTCGATATAACCATGACTGCTACCAAACTGACCAAGACAAACCAGTAAGTAATGCTTGAAATGAGTCCAATAATGCCTCACTGATGATGGGTTTCTTGTTATTTTTGTAGCCAACTCTTTGCTCTAAGTGGATGGAATTTAATTTTATCAGACAATTTGTGCTTGAGCCAATTATTAATATTAAAATGTTGACCAATCACAGGTGTGAAAATTCACACCAAAGCTACATTCAACATAACGATTAATAAAATAGCTCAATAAAAAAGGGCAAATTTGAACATTTAATTAAAAAGTTTATTTTTTTTATGAGTAAATAAATGTCTCCTTGAAAAATTAAAATGAAAGAAACATGCATCGAACAGGACATAAGAAAGGATTATAATGCAGTCTAGTGCCAAAACGTTACTGATTTTTACATTTACTCTAGACCAGAACATCATCTTCATTCACAATTACTTTCTTCAACATTAGTGAAAACAGTACCAACTCACTGCAATTCTTTTTTTTTTTTTTTTTACAGAAGTTACCTTTAAAACCATTAACAATGTGATTTTCGCTGGTGCACAGGTGGTTACTGTAAAACCTGATCTCAAGAAAAAAAAGCACTTTAACACATTTACATGTTTGGGGTTTCCTCAAAGCGGTTGAATACATTCTACTTGAGAACCGCTGCAAAGTATTGATCAATCAACGTTTGCTACAGTATTTATAAACCAGGTCTGACGCTCGCCGATCAGCCAATAAAACCAGAGCACTCAGAGAAGCTAGTTATAATCATTATAAATCCTTTCAATACAGTAAAGTAACTGATAAAATACAGCAAAGATTGAAAAGAACAATTATTATTCAACCATTGAAAAGACAGAAAATGTTGCAGACTAAAAGAAGCTGGGGTTTGATGGTGTTGGGAAAGGGGGTAAGAACACTTTACTACTTTTGGTAATCATCAATTGGAGAATACTGCTAAAACAGCAAGAAGTAAAGTATTTACATAAAATCGGAGTGGAAAGGAATCTTTGCAGATGAAATTTGACCACTTTCCAAACTTAGGGGAAAAACAAAAAAACACAGAAACAGAGTTGGCACAAAAAGAAGTCTGGAAGACTTTCCTTTTGTTCCAGTTCCAATGGTGAGTACTTTCTGTGTTTGTATTGAGGGTGACTGATCTAAATGCAGAAAGTACAGATGATCCATAATGTAAAGCACACATCTAATCAAATATTCACTACTGTTCAGCCTTCCAGGAAAGACAACGCAGCAAATACTGAAGCAAACAGGCACCTATTTCTTACACCCCCACAGAAAGAGTAGCCAGGCGGAAATTTGATTGCGAGGCCAGGATTCAGATTCACTTTCGCACTGTAAAGATGACGCCACATCTCCGAAATTAAATTTTGAGACTGGGATTCATGGTGTTATAGAGAGAATAAGAGGTTTTGGGTTAGGAAATGCACCCCAACAGACCCCACAATGACACCTCCTATGACTTGCCCACACTCTTCAACAGATCTAGTTCTTGTCGTCTTTCTTCTCTTCTTCTTCAGAAGGGTACGAGTGCCACGTCAGCCTCTCTTCATAGAAAGAGATCACGACCTGTGGGCACTTCACATTGGCCTCTTTAGCTGGAACAAGATCTGCCTCGTCAGAGTTTTTCCTGATGAAAACAATATTTAAAACCCCCTTTAATATAAAAGTAACCAACGACAACATGAACAATACATTTGAAACATCAACATTCAACAATAGAATTAAAAGTAAGTAGCTGCGTTTCCATCCATCTATTTTTATGCACAGTTTCATAAAAAAAAAAAGCCTGGATGAAAACGGCAAGATGCACAAACATTTTGTAAATGCACATAAAACCAATGATGCGCACAACTGAGTAGGATTCGATGAGAAGAAATGTTCATAAACTACAATGGAAATGAATTTACTGAATAAATCCCATGTAGTGTGAGTACGAATATCGTTTTGTTGACGCCAAATGTCTCCCCCGCAACTCTGTATTCGGCGCATATAGCAAGTTTAAACAGTGCAATGGCAACACGTTTTTCTATCAGAAATGGACCGCGATGGGGCAAACAAATCCCTTCTAATGCAGCATCTTCTGTTTGGTGCCAGTTTATCAGGGAGTGATGATTTCTTTTATTTAACTGGTGCTTTATTCGCAAATATTTGAACTGCGAACTCTAGTTCAATTGAATCAAAGCCAGGTGTGAAAGCCATCTTGGTGCCCGTCTGTAACCTGGCTGCTGCGTTCTAGACCAGTTGTAAAAGAAGTTTGGTAAAGCCCAAATTAGAGTACGTTACATTAGTAAAATCTGGACTAAATAAAGGGACGATAACATTTTTAAAGTAATTTAATTTGCATCAGTCCTGGAAAAAAACTAATCTTAACCACATTATTAAAAACGGACTGGTCAGTTTTGAGCTCAGTGATAGACCAGAAAGAATCCATGTTTAAATTATCAATACTTGTACTAATTTAATTTAATCAAGTTACTAA